>QVOA01020311.1:0-202785 GCA_014825685.1 Pseudomyrmex cubaensis
ATGAAGTGAGCTGTAATGTTCACGAAACGTCGGTATGAAAATGACACTAACGCGGTTCAAACCCGAAAAACATCTTTGCATGTTAATAGATGTGTATTGTTTTCAAGTAATTAACGTAAGTTCAACGACATATAACGATATGTTTTTTTTCTTGTTGCAGGTAAGTGTCATTCTCGCGCCCAACTCCCCGACACGTAAGTTAGCGAAGTTACGCTAGTTTGTAGTCACCATTTTATTGTGTAACAAGAGGCAATAATCAGGTGGGGCGGCACGGAGAAGGAGGAAAATGCAATTCAGGTTGTAATAAAAATGGAAATTAACACGAACTACGTGGACGGAAAACAAGGCTAACCTCCTCCGCCAGTAGCTCAGAGGGTAACGCGAAAGCTTGAATAAACAAACTCACTCCCCGCTGCACCGGGGGTTGCCACCCTCTTTGCCGTCTCCATCAGTCTCAAGGCACGGGCCAAAGGACATTGTTATGATTGCTAATGGAAAACTATCCAATTCAAAGAACAAAGTGAAGTAACGAGTTACTTTACCACCGCACCGAATACAGCGACGGGGCTGAAACTTTCGGGCGGGGCGATGGGCGAAAGGGGAGAAAATAGCACGGTTTGTTAACATTAGCAATGAGAGCGGCGCAAGATCGCGAATGGGAAGCGGTTTTATTTGTCGCGAATATAAACGCGTCCTCATCACAATATTGAAAGGGTTGAAATTCCAATTGACGAGCAAAATTGACTTTTAAGTCGTTTTTAATCATCCCGTACTCGATATAGAAGAAACTAATTTATTCGCGCGTTCTTATATTATTTGTATTTTCATATTTTTGTGTTTAACTTCAAGTTACTTATGTGATAATTTCTCACATTCTCGGCTTTGCCGCACGCAACAACAATTTCAACCGATTATTTGAAATATCCTCAAGTTTATAACATTGTCGGCAAAATGCTTTGATCTATGAATTCAATAAGTCACAAAATACGTAAATGCACTCAAGAGACTTGGAATTTCGCGAATAAACAAAGCGAAACGTTATCACCAAAAATTAACCGCGATATTCTTGTATCTTATCAGTTCCCCGCCATCTGATGCACACAATTGCGCAATTACCCATATAATATAATGTACATTGCAAATGCATATATATAAATCTGGAACAAAACACGTTCGCGGATTTCGTTACACAACGCTGCGCCGAGAGAGAACCGTTTGATCTCTCTGAATTTTCCCGGACGAAATTATCCGACAATTAGCAAAACCTTGCTCGCGTATTCGAATACCTAGGCATCCGCCTAGCGTCCCACCCTCTCTGTCTTTCCCCCGCAGGAGTTTTTAAGCTTAAGTCCCGGCAAGATTTAAATTTCAAAATTTCAATCTGGCTTGCAAATCTGTCTGCCTCCTCCTTCCGCGCGCGAGCGAACGACCGCGCTTCCGCCTTCTCGTAGACGCGGCCAGATTGCGCGGGTCCGACATCAAAAGTCTTTTACGTCGCGTGCTCTTTTTCCCCCCGTCCGCTCTTCTTTTCCTCTCGCGCCCATCTTCTCGCTTCCCCGTTACGCCATTCGCCCTCTCTTGGTGCTCTTGCGCAAAGTCATCGAATTGAAAATTTCATCGCCGAATGGAAACACACGCGCGTGCCGGCGACGACGTTCCAAACGCCGACAAACATCTCCCGTCGTTTTTCTCGCAGAAACGAAAGATAATAAAATCTAATTAATGCTATCCACTCACTGAAAACAATTAAGTTATTTTTATCTCATGAAATCGGATTTTCCCACTCTCTTTCTGTCTCTCTCTCTAGAGTAGATATAAATTTACCAAACTTTCTCTGTAGCAAAACAACTGTGAAATCTCGAGTATTACTGCAAATATTTCGTATTTAACAAATGTTTTTGTTTATTCGAAGATGCACAAACAGATTTTGCGATATACGTAAACATGATTATTGTTGCGCGTGTTCGGAGAGAAGATAAACCGGACTTTCGACTGTACCCAGCTCGGAAAATCACCTCTTCTCCGGTCAACGACTTCGTCGACGTAATTACTGTACGGGATATAAAGGTATGGCGAGATATACCCGGCGCGTATATCCGGCGCTACAAGCTTGTCAACCGACGAGCGAAGAGGAGCGTCGCGTCGCGACGAGTGGCGGCGCAGTGGTGGTGAACGGCGGCGAAACTTTTAATTTTTCCTCGAAAAACTTTAGCTGCTCGTTACGTCGTCCCGAGTACATCGCACGGCCGCGGCGACGATGGCGGGGACGAAATTAAAATTCATGCGGACGACGGCGCGCCTTTTCTCGGCCGCGTGTCTCGCGGGATCCGCAGAACGTCCTGTGGGGCAAAACGCGCGCAATGAAGGACGCCGCGCCGTACATCGTCGCGCGAGAACATCACAGTCGGGAGGAAGAGGCTAGGAGATTCCGCGCGAGAGAAGGTGTGGGGAATTTACCCAAATTTGCAAATCAAATTCGTTCCCTGGTAGTGCGCGCTCGCGCGCTCTTTCGCACCAATTACCGTTTCCAAACCACCGTTACTTCTATTCGCGCACACGCGCGTTATGATTACTTTGTTGCGGAAATTTTACGATTTCGATTAATTACACCATTTTCCGAAAAGCGAGATCCTTCTCGTCTATCTTTTTGGTATTATTTGTAGAAACGCCGAGCGTATTAATGGAAAAACGAACGGAATTATTCATGTGCAAACAGCAGAACGGTAAATAATTCGGTCAAGATAATTACTCGAGCTCGAAAGTCCGGTGAATTTTTTAGCGCGACAGAATAGCGCACTCCACGTGATCTCAATAAAACGAGCTGAAATTTGCGTTTACGATTTTGCCGGCAAAATTGGAGTTTCGATTTTACAACCCAGTAAGCGCCGTCAGATATTAATACCACTCGAACCCTTTGTACCACCCGATTTTAAAGCGAGCGTGCTTGCGATCGCTATTCGAGACAGCTCGTTTATATAATTTTTCGCGTTTATGGCGCGCTTTTCGTGACGATATATCGCGCGAGATCACTGGCATGCACGCGCGTGTCGTGACGCGGCAATTCTGATAAAACTTCATTACACACAGCAGAGGCATCAAATTATGACGCGCGAAAATCAACGCGCGACGATTTAAAGCGTCCGCGCCAACGACCGCACGCCCCCGGCGAAGTTTCGTCCCCGCGAATCCCAGAGGAAATTACATCTTACAAGCTCTATAGTGTACACACAAGTTACAACGTTTCAATACGGCTCGCACGCCCAAAGTTTCGCGCGCATTCCAGCTTTCGTCGGGATAGTTTCCTGTATATCGCGCGCGCGCGCGTATATCCGGTTCTTCGTGGTTGAAGTCTCGTGACAATTACGTTAATAGAGTCGCCACGGCAAACTTCGTGAATGATTACCGCAGCGGGCGAAACAAGATCGTTCAAAGATAGAAAACAGCCGTCGTGTTTTCTCTTTTAAACTGAAATCATCGAGAGAGAAACAGAGAGAGAGAGAGACAGAGAAATTCGGATAGGACAAATCATTCGATCCCGAGGTCCCAATTTTATATCCCTTTATCAACGCTCTTTTCTCTTGTCCTTCTCTGTATCCTGACACGTCTTTCGTCTTCCTTATCCCGCATCATCTCGCAGAAGTTTTCGAAACTGGTCCGCCTCGGAAAGTTTTAACGAGATCGATTTTACGCCGGGACGAACGACGAAGGTACCGGCGTGAGCGAAGGGATTGTCCTGGGAATGCCGGACGACGTTTTGTTGACAGTGAGCCATGTATTGTTCCTTGAGTCTCTCTCTCTCTCTCTCTTTCTCTCTTCTCTCTTTTCGCCAAATGTGAAGTACTCGAAGCGGCTGCTACGCTTCTTGAAACTTCAATATCGTGCCTGCATTGTGCCACGCTTGTAGTTCGGGCGAAACGCTTGCATTCTCGATTTTCTTGCGACGTACAACTTGTCGGTATTTATTATTTTATCGTGCCGCGAGCACATACATATTCGCGTAGCATGAAGAGCGTTCGATTAAATTCACATTCTAAGCTTTTATTTTTACAATCTTATTGGCAATAAAAGTTTTACGCCCGGCGTAAATTCGATGTAACGTACCGTGAATATTCTCTGTACAGAGTTTTTGCAAATAAACGTCGATAGACTTTTACCGTGCACACACATCGATATATGTAACACAAACCGATAAGATATATTGTATACATCGATAAGTTATGGCAAAATGCGACTATAAATTCACGGAGGGATGTGCGTAGATTCCGAAATAGCGCGAATTGCGGGCCTTATTTCCGTCTGAAACTTTCTAATAATCAACAATTTCCGATAAACGCAGCGGAGCAAAATTACTGTAATTATGCAAATATCGATGGCGAAATACATATTCCGTATCATGGCGCTCGTTTATTTCGTAATACGAGTCGGCGAATAGCACATCGTCACTAACGTAATGAGAACATGACGGCGGAATATGCGTGAGGTCATATCGGCCGCATATATTAATAATATTGACTGGAGTCGTCGTACGTGGGAATTACAGATTTCCGCGTTCGATCTCCACAATCAGCCGAAAGTAACGCGCGTATATAACACAACCGCGATTCTTCACTTTTGCAGAAATTGACAACCCGTTAAATCCAAAAGCGAGCGCGCATTCATATTTGCGCCGACACAATATTATCGGTTGATAACAAATGCTGCTGTGTTTGATAACAGAAATGCTATACATAATAATGCGCGTGGTGTTTACTGCATGAATATTGAACGTGTAGTTATCTTAGTTGCACGTTATGTTATATTATTGATTTACAGAATATTTGGTTATTTTCCAAGTGTGTTTAAAATTTCAAAGTCAGATTTTTCGATTAACATGCGCGGGGGGAGGGGAAAGGGGGGAGGGAGCTACTCGTTATAACATCCAAGGCACTCTTCCCAAAGCGAAACGTTTCTCTCGTTATATTACTATCGAATGTGAAACAAAAAAACAAAAAACAAATAAATGAAAAATTACTTCGCGCCTTTCATGCGATATTTTTTAATAAAAATATTACTCGCGCACTATTTTCCCCTCTTCGCGTCTTTTTGCACCCGCTTTCTCCTCCATCATTATGCCCGTGTAGCATTCGCGAGCGGACGGACGCAGAAGCTCCGCAAAAACGCGGAAAGTAATCTGGCTTAAGTTTCCATTTGCAACGACATAAAATTCGCGGGTATGCTAAAGAGGTTTACCAGATGGATTATTTGTGCGAAATAAATTTCGCGCGCGCGCGCGAGAGCTCTCGCGCATGGGAATCAGCACTTTCGTTAGCCGCAGCGAAGGATGGCTTTTGAAAGGACTGTTCGAGGTATTAAGGCTCGAGCACGAAATTGAAAACGTACGCTTCGCGCAGAGAGAGTAGGCGGAGGGTTGTACGGGGGGCGAGAGAGAGCGAGCGAAGCGAGGAGGGTGGGCCAACGTGCAAACGGACGGCCAAACCAATTCCACACCCCAACTCGGCGTCAGTCACTGTTTCCAATCCCATTAGCGACATGGTGATTCGTGAATGGGCGCGAAAATGCGAGGCTTTTAATCAACGAGACTCATTATCATTAAGCGTTCCGCGATTTTCACCACGTCGCTCTTACGAGTTAATGAACAGAAATCGATTTGAATGACACTCACGTACGGCAGTTAGCGTTCTCTAAGATTAGCAGGCGGATAGTTTTGTGTGTCCTATTGCACCGCCGTGGTCCCTGTACTTTACGGCGCACGAAGTCAGACGTCGGTTGAAGACGCCGGTTTCTAATGCGTGTCTATTAATTGAGGTGAGCAGTTGGAGAGTTTTATGCAAGAACTTTCCAAGTACCGTTTAATTTAATGACACTTCGAGACTTCGTACATAAAGCTTTTCATTTATAACATCTTGCACACACCGTTGTGCGCGCCGGGTGTTAAGTCTGCTTTTCACACTAAACTACTATGCGACAATCCAGTAACGCTATTAGCCGATGCGACTACCGGGTATTCACCGGAGGGACAATCCGCGATATGTTGGTAATAACGCGGGATACTCCTTCTCCGGTGTTTTCGCAAGATAAACGAGTCGGAATGCGCGCTCTTTCTTTCTCTCTCTCCTTCTGTTTACGCATCCCACGGCGAAACCTTACCTTTATATCTCTCCCGAAGAAGCTTTCATACTCGCAATTGCTCGAACGATTCGCATCGCTCCCACGGGTGTCGTGGTCAGCAAAATACGTCGTTTTGCGGACACCGCATTCGCCCCGTCCGGACACTTCGATACGCCGCCACGAGCACAAATTCGTCCAGACTGCGAAAACATCCCGTCCCGCTGGGGGAGGTGGGGGAAGAGGGGAGGAAAGAGACTCGAAAGAGACTCGGCGATAATAAAAGAAAACCAGCAGATGGCGGACGTTGGCGCCGCGCTAAAGTGACGTTATTGTGATACAAATTGAGATATAGAGTGCCGGAGGTTCGGGAGGTGGTGACGAAGAAGGTTGAAGGATCAGCCAAAGCTGTTAGTCTTGATTATCGCGGACAGTCGTCCCCGGAACCCTCGCGATGTCGGCGCGAATCCGAGGGAAGACGCATGGTGTCCTTCCCACCGTGCAGTCACCGTGTCCTCCGTATTCATTGGGGTGCTATTAATTTGTACAAATGCCGCCCTTTATTAGACAAGAGCTCATTAGCTCTCAGAGGCAACTAACACGCCGTTATACGCGCGCATCCGGCATCGCGCGCAGATTAATCTTCATTAGTAGAGCGCAATCACTTTCTTTCTATCACAACTCTCGTCAAATATTAATCCTATTTTTCTGCTTCCCGTTTTTCAATAAAATTAACATACGTGTCACTCGATTTATTCAATGTTCGTTGGCTTTGTTTTTTTTTCGTAAATTGCCGTGCGTGAAAACAATTAAATGTTGAGGGAACAGACTGAAAGAAAATATAGCACATGCCTCTTTCGCGATCTTCGAACGAAGTAGAAGTCCAAGTATAGCTCAATCAGCCGAGCTCGTACATGTACCGCGGATCAAAGTGAGCGCATTTTATCGAGATGCCTGAATCGAATGTATCGTAAAGCTACGTGGCTACTCGGCAGTTTAGCGACGCCGCCATAGCACCGTCCTCATCACTCTCCGCGACCATCTTCCCTGGCACTTCGGCAAGAGCTTTATTGAAGTCCAGTCAATCTCTGTCGCCCGTAGTTTCCGATCTGAAGCGCACACCGTCCACCCTTTGAACCGGACAGAAGAGGACGAGGGTGGACGATCGGCTTTATATATAAACTCGAGAGACAAATGGCGCGAGGTCGTACTATATGGCGGTGAAGGCGCAAGTGCTAGGAGCAGGTGTAGCGTCGGTGTATATACATCGCCGTGATGTGTGTGTGTATGTGTGAATGGGCCGCGTTGGTAATTAAAATGTCTCCCTTAGGAAACTCTGTGCCGCGCTAGCTTGGACTATAACAAACTTTCTTCTAGTTATTTATTTACTTCGGCGCGACTTGGGTCCTTGCGAGACGCAATAAATCGGTCATTACGGAGAGACGTTATAAATTTTCTCTATCATTAATTAAACATTGCGGAACTAAATGTGGCAATTCGAAATATTAGACATTGACGTTTGTTTAAGAAGAATAACAATTTATTTATTTATTTTAGAAGCAATTTATCTGAAATATTTTTGTTTTTTTAAATTCCAAATTACATTACATTAGTTTGAAAACAATCTCACGCCACGTGGATATATGCAATCCGTGCAATTTCTATGCGAGAAATCTTTAGCAAATCTTTCTGACATTTTCAGTTTCTCGGCGCGCTCCGCTAGACGGGTAATGCTCGCTCACTCTTCTCTGACACTTTTTCGCCGTTTCTCTTCCTTCTTTCTCGTTAGTAGTTTCTCCAGGTGAAGAAAGCCGCGGGGCATGCGATTTCGAACGACGTCGGCGCGCGAGTGCAACGCGCGGCACCTAAAAGTGCCAAAAACTTTCGGCAAAGAAGTTTCACGAGAAGTCACACGGATCGCGTATTATCTCTCTTTTTCCTCTTCACTCCTTTTTCTCTAACACGTCGTGCCGATGACACGCGAGATTGGGCGGAGTAATTCCGGTCGAACGATTCAACTCACACACACACATACTCGTGACGCTTTTCATCGTTAAAACCTCTGCGAAAGATAAGTTGCAAGTGGACAGAGTATAGGCGAAAGAATTTTGTCGACCTTCGTCATTCTTTGCTGGTGGCGACGCGGAAGAAGGGAAAAGAACGGGGCGAGGGGAGGGAGAGGATGGATCCTTAGTCTCCGGGGATTATGGACCGTCGTTATCGTCGATGGTCCGAGGAGGACGAAGAGGAAGACCGGGATCAAAAGCAAGAGTGTATTCTCGACAGAAGAACTCCGGGGAAATCGATCGGTTGTGAGTTTCGATAGTTAATTAAACTTGGAGTTATTAAATCCGCGGAAGAAGTGTACGCGATCGGGCACTGTTTGCGCTTCTCTCCCGTGGATATACACATTACATCCATCGCGGAAATTATTTCCTATTTACCGTGGGCCACTACCCGACCGCCGTGCGCGCCGCACATATAATCACTTTTATCAAATATTGACGAATGCAACGTAAATAGTAAACATATAATTACGCCGAGGCGGATCAGCCGTGAAGCAGGACGCTCTAATCGAGATATACGTGACATAATAACTAGTAATAAATATTATTACGTATTACTCGACGCACAAATAATTACGCGTGTAGAGTAATCACGTGATGATTGCATCACGTTTGCAAATTGGAACACTTTTCTTTTTTCGTTATGCGAAGCCCTTCTCTCGTCGCGTCTTTTTTTTTTTTTTTTTTTTGAAGGGCGCGGGTTGTGTAAAAGAAAACATCACGGCGAGAGACGATTTTATTTGTAGCGCCAAGGTTGTGGCGCTTTATGCACCCGAGCCCTATCGCGAAAGATTCATCGAGACAATCCGCGCACCTGCGTACCTTCGAGCTACCTCTCTCTTCCAGACTCACGTTTGACGTAGGAGGATTTACGATCTTGCGCCCCGGGCCAGATTAGGCGGCGCACAGCGCAACGGCGGATTTTCCACGAGCGATTCTACGGGGGAGTTTTTAAAGGAAGAGCGCTTTTAAAACGCCCCCGCGTTGCCTTCCTTTGCCATATCCAGTGCTTTCCCTCTCTCTCTCTCTCTCTCGATAGCAACGGAGAGGAAGGTAACCAGTCTGCTGTCTCGCCGTAAAGCGACGCGAAGATTCGCGGACGGTGTGGCACCGAACGCCGCTCCGGCAAAAGTTATAGTTTTATCTGGTCCAACGTTGCGCACTGCCACGGTAAAAGGGAGGACGAAGAGAGAAAAAGAGAGAGAGAGAAGAAGTATAAAAACGGAAGAGCCTTGAAGCTTGCGGGAGCTCAGGGAAGAGAGAAAGAGAGAGGAAAGTATTTTTGCCCCTTTATGATTGTAGGGAATCCCGCGCGTGCTTTACATCGCCTCGTAAACTTCTCTCTCTCTCTCTCTCTTTCTCTCTCTCTTTTTCTCTCGTTCTCTCTGCGTCGCTCGCGGTCCTTAATAATAGATTTCCGCGTGCACCACTACGGGATATATGTACGAACGACGACGTGAGGTAACGAGAGCGGGGAAGAAAAGAGAGAGGGAGGGTTTAACGTAAAGCGCGAGGGTTGGTATATCCTGCGCGAAAATATCATCGATGGCTGAGCTCGGGTCCGTCGCGCTTCTTCGTGGACGGCAGTTGCCTCGAAAATTTATTTAGCAACCCGTCTCGTATAACGCGACTCGTAGTATACGTGCGAGAAACGGGGAAGTGACGCGGCACCGTGGCGCGGTATCGATATTACGCGAGACCGCGACGTTACGGGAAAGAAAGGAAAACATCGTAAGGAGCGAGTTTCGAAGTGACGATATAGCGCGTCGCGCGCGTCATTCATCGCGTAAAACACGCGCGGTCATAAACGCGCGCGAATAAGAGCTATCCTCGGCTTTTCTTTGGTCGCGCGCGTGAGTGCGTGCACACGCGCGAGCACACAACGGCCGGATAAACCGCTGAGTCGAGCTGTTTGACTTGCACATTTCTAGCGTCGCTCTCTCGCCCGCCACCCTTTTGGACGCCGCTGGGGGATATAAACGGGCGCTTTAGAGCTCCCTTGAAATTGGACTGCAGAAAATGAATGCGCGCGTTCTCTCTTTCTTCTTTTTATCTTTCTTTGCATTTTTTTTCGCTCTCCCTCTCTCTTCCTATCTTTTCTCCTCATCGTCTTCTAAAAAGTCGGCTTAACCTTAGATAGCGCATCTCCGCGACGTGCGTTTGACACTCTTCGCGCGCGAGTACCCAGCATGCTCACGACGGGGTCACGAAAAGGTCAGTCGATACTATGGAACGGCTTTCGCTGTAACAATATTGACAGGACTAACGTGAATTTGCATACGCGCGGTGTCAAATTACACAAAGTTACGTGACGCAATTTGGAAGTAATAGCCTCTCGTTGTGTCTATTTTAACGTGCAATAAAGCGTGTCGAGGACACGCCGTGAGCGATTATACGTTAATTTACGACTATTACTTGTCTAGATATTTTACATAATTATCAGGAGCTGTGTAATCTCAGAGTGGTATCGCAAGAGAGAGAGAGAGAGAAGAATTTGCGCGCGTGTTATTCTACCTACATATAATTTATATACATATTTTTGGTTCCCCTAAAACTTCCACATAATAAAAACTTTGGTCTCACAAAATCGCTGTTAAATGTCTCGAGTTTTCGCGAATGTTGTTGTATATTTGCAGCTTATTTATATGGATGGAGGCATTTATTCGCGATCGGCGGCATTCCGCCGGCGTAGAACAATACGGCGCGATACTATCGATAAAATCCTTTTATTTCGTCGAGCGCCGCGAGAATTCCGGAACACAATGCGCGTCGAAAAATTTTCGAGTACGGTCACGGCAGCCTCCTTCCGAAGTGGACGGAACGAACCGTTGAACGGTGGTGTGGTGGCGGCGGACGGGCAGAGAGAAGTAATGGGACAGGGAAGTGCCATTGTACGCGCATAAATACAATTCCGGAATTAAAAAAGTGGAGCGCGCATCCCCCTCGACGGTGAGACGGGGAGAGCGCGCGATCTCTCTTCCCTGTGACGCGCCCGTGGCGCAACCGCAATACTCGTAAAGAAGATCCGACTGGCGCGCTGCGGATGCTGAGCCGCCGGAGCGTAAAGAGAAAGCAGCTACCTTTCTCACCGCCGCGCCACACTACCCGTTCGACTACACCCGGTAAACCCTTCCGTTACACCCGCTTGTTGCTGGTTTTTTTCCGACTGCCACGGCTCTCTTCCATTGCCGTCTTGTATTTGTTTTCCGTTTTCCCTCGTGTGCATTCTCGCGGACTTGGCCGATGCCACCTGTACCCTACCGAGCTCAATGCGTACGTGAAGAGACAAACTTGGCGATAATTTTTTTTTTTTTTTAAATTAAGTAGAAACTTCCAAACAAAATTGGAAGAAATTGAAACAAAAGAAAGCACGCTAAATTTCGACAAATACATGTTTTATTCCGACTGCGTCAATTTGAAAATAGATGTTGTTTTTGCAAAGCGTAAATTTTATATTTAAATTTTTACAAATATCTATTGCGGGATAAGTTTGCTCAACAGAAAGAGTGCGATACCCGCGCGTCGTTCAATTAATACAACTACTTACAAGTATAACACGATTACTCAATGTGTAACAGTGTAGTAAAAACAAAATAAAAAATAAAAAAAAAAAGCGTTTCAGGCTATTCATGCGACTAAAAATGACGATCTAAACTCGTCGCTAATGCTGATGACTACTCATTATCCATCAACGTTTTTATCAAGAGCCATCTATCTTCGATATTTCTACGCTAGACGTGATGTCATACTCCGTGATATGACGTAGAGAGCTTGTAAATAGTTCGAGGCCGTAAAAGTGTCGACTTGGCTCTAAGTAATAAAATCGAGCATGGTATGTACCTGTTCACCGAGGCCACGATTTTTACGGTCGGCAATCGATCGCTCGGCCCGGCTCGGTAGATGGATTAGTGAATGACGTTAGGCAATAACGGTAATGGAAGGCGGCAGCGTTTAACCGTAGGGTATCGGTGGACGAACCGGAAGTTATACGGCCCATCGCCCGTGGAATAGGCGAGAGAGAGGAGAGAGGAGAGGAGAGAGAGGGGGATTGTAGATCGGCGTATGGTAATTGCGTCTCACGGCGAGCCAATCGCAGAGCACCGGAGCAATAGGTTGGCAAAAGTCTCCTCTGGACGTCTCGGTGCGCGACAAACGATCACGAATCGATCGATCAGAACCCGCCGAAGTCGAAAGAGACAAAGCGTGTGCTGCTAGTGTTAAAGTGTCGGACGTCTGGTAATACCAATTCACCGGTCGGTTTTAGATACTTCCCAACGCGCGACGTGGCAGATATTGAAAGAGGAGGCACGTAGTATCCCGCGAAATTGGACAGTATTGACAAGTATCCTGAAGGGATACCAAACGGGATACCACACGTACATACTTTTACGATACATGTACTGAGGAAACTCTTGCCCTTCTTACTAGGTGTACATTATTTCTTAAATCGACGCGGTGTTCACACACACACACGCGCGCGCGCGCGCGCACACCAACGTAACTATAGCTCGATAAAATTCTGTACGAAAACACACATTGCGTTTACAAAAAAAAGACAGCGTATACAGTTTGAAGTTGGTTACTTCAGTGTTTTCGAATTTTATCTCGCCGAAAGTTTTGAACGACCGCAAGTACACTCTAATAGATCTTAGATTCTTTTTTCGGATCTGTGCTCGCAAGAATATTGATAATGTGAGAGTGATATATGACCTGTGTGTACGTGTAATGTTGCCGAAAATGGTGTGCGGCCGTAATACATATATCCGATCGTTCGCATTCACGAGTTGTAATCCCCATTCTTATCGATAGCATCAATCTGACAATATTGATTCTAGCATGCAGTCGAGCCTTCCGGCTGCCCATTTCGACCTATTGGCAAGTGCTCCGAAGCACATTATGTTCTCGATTTATTGGGAAGGCTTGCGAATCGGTGCGAGAAAAAGAAATTTAGAGAAAGAGAGAAAGAAAGAAGAGAAAGAAAAAGGAACTAGACGGCGGTGATAGCGCGAGACGGAAAAAGTCGCCACTGCAGAGAAAGAAAGAGAAGAGACGGGGGAGGAGGAATGGGAACTATCGTATACTCGGAAGGACAAGGACTCGGAGCGCGGCTACAAACACTCTCGTGCGTGGTCCCCTCTTGGGGAAAAGCTCCCGGCTACGACTCATTCCCGTGGTCCGTAAAGAGGCTAAGGGAGCACCGCGGGGGACGGGAGAGCCAGGAACGTATAAAATGAAGACCAGGTCTGAAATGATAAAACTGAGGATATTTCTAGCTTACGCCGGTATAAAGGGAGGTCTTCGCGAGATGGAATGTCTCCGGCTGGATGGCAGAGAGAGGTTAGATCGAGTCTCTTTCATATATGGACAATATCACCAAAATATGGTCAGTTTTAAGAACCATCGCGCTCCGAAGGTTCGCCTCGTCGTCGTCGTCTCATCGTGATTTCTCTGCGCTTATATACAATCTCTTTCTTTTCTCTGTCTCTCTTTCTGTCTCTCTCTCTCTCTCACACACACACACTCTCTCTCTCTTCGAGACACCCATTGCCGGAGCTCTTCGCGCGCCCGTTGAACTTTCCGAATTTTATTTCTCGCAAGGGGCGGAGCTGCGAATCCGAAGAGAGAGAGAGAGAGAGAGAGAGCGCCACTCGTCTTTAATAAAGTTACATGCATTCGTTCCACCTCTATGAATACGTAAACGGCCGGGGCGCTTATATCTCCTCGATAGAAATATCCTCTTTAAAAGCGATTCCTTTCAGGATCGCATTTGCAACGCGCACGGACGCCAAGTGGAACGCGACGCGCGGGTGTGCCTTAAATCCCGGGATGGTGGGGTACTACTACGGGAAGAGATGGAGAATTATGAATAAGACGCTGCGCGTTTATCTCAAAACGAGCTACGATAAAAGTATCCGGTGTGTGGATATATATCGTCTCGGAATTGCCCGCGTCCAAATATTCAAATAATATTGAGATGCGGCGTATCTTTTGATTCGGTCGCGACGCTTTCGCGTGCGTCGTTTCCTGCTCGTCCTGTCTTCCAGACACGACGCGACGGAAGAAAAAAAACGAAAATCGCGATTTACAAAGATTATTTCGCTTATTTCCTTCTTTCTCGTCGAAGGACAAGAAATGAAGAGTTAGAGGCAATACCCGCTTCCGCGACGTCGTCGTCGCGCCATTGTCAGAAAGCGAACTGCAATTTTGGGCCTGCAAAGAAGCAGATGGATCCCGCGGATCCGACTGTCGCGCTGCCAACACTCGTCCCGCGCATTAATGCGGAATGAGATTACTTAGTTACGTGAGAGAGAGGGTCGTCTTCCGAGGTTCCGAGGCTCTCTAGCACTGTTAACTTAAATTGACTATCGTTCTTGAAATAATGGCGGTGTCTTTGTCGCCTTTGCGCCGGGCTCCCGTTTCCCCCGAACCTTCCAGGTCGTTGGTGCTCATTTTCGTCCCTCTTCTCGCTTTTCTTCCCTATCCCTCGCTTTCTTCTCCCGGTCTTTCTCGCGTTCTCCTTCTTTGAACGAGCGGGGATGGAACTTTGCGACTGAAATTGTATTCCGTCTCCAAATTAACAATTACATTGTTTTAAAAAGCTGCACGTCGGCTTTAAAGATGCCTTCCTTTCTGCAGTCGTTTTGCCGAATAGTGAAAGCCAGCGGGCGAAGACAGAAGCGAAAGCGACACCGGCGACGCGCGCGACGCTTGAGGGGGAGAGGGAGAGAGGAACATCCCGTTAAAAAACTCTTTCAATTATTTGCCGCGCTAACGCACCCAGCGAACTTTTAGTTTTTAATCTGGCAGCCACGACGTGGCTACCGGGAAAATGAAAAAGAGGAGGTCCTGGATGGGTCGCGTGTCCCTGCTCGAGTCTCCTGCGAAGCGTACGATGTCCGGAGGTCAAAGAAAATTCTTTCGACCTTAAATTGCTTTCGAGACTTTATATCCCCTTTCTTCGGTTTCTCACCATTCTCAAAATGCGGTACTACCACTCATAACGCGTCAATCGTATGTATGTATGTTTTCAAGCTTATCTGCCGCGTATCATATAGATCATATTAGTTTCGCCTCGTGTATTTCATTTTTTTTCCTTTATATTCGTATGATTCAATTAAGGAATCAAAATACACTCTCTCGTGTGAATAAATTTGTTTTTTTCTTCCACTCCCGGACAATTTTGGCAAAAAGGCTTGCGCACGCAGCTATTCGTAGGCATTATCGTTTCGAGTTTCTTCGCGATTTCGCGCAAATCAAATGGCAGCTCTGGCACGGGCGTTCGGCTCTTTCTTTGATGCCCTTTCGAGCCTTCGCCATGCTGGAAAGAAGGCAGTCGAGTGAGAGCCTGCAGCCATCCCTTGGCAGGGGTTGCCGAAGCAATCGCGACGTAAGGGGCGCGCACGAAGCGGAGCTATGCGATGCTTCGACGCCTCGTACCTTCGGCTTACACACAAAGGTCTCTCTCTCTCTCTCTCTCTCTCTTTCGCGTTATTGGCAGACCGCTTTACCGCGTCACCCTCCGCCGTGCCTTACTCTTCCTTACACCTCGACACCGTTCCTGGACGTGTTACGTCGAATATTCCACCGTATCGCCGGATTGCAAGATTTTCTTTCGCCCTCCTTTTCGATAGAGACGAAGGAAAGATCCGTCACGTTGCTCGTGAAAGCCGATATCTCCTGTGTAACCTGTGCAAAGTCGACGGGAGGTTATTCCGACGTTGCTAGAATTTTGATGGCGCACGAAAAAATATCAATCGCTGCGCGGTGCGCTCGCGCGCGCTCGGACTTTGGGAAAATATCTCTTCCACCTCGGGGGCACAAAACTTAGTAAATATATTCGTCCGCGGCACAATTTATAAGGGGAAGAGCGTTTTCGATATATTTTTGGATATATATATATATATATTTGTGCCGAAAGTGTGGAGCGCTTCTGATTTCAACCGGAGCGCACGGTGTATAAAATACACCGTGGAATTTCTGCCGGAACCTCTCTGCTGCAGTTAAAATAATATCAGACGAACGCGCGGACTGCGAAAAATATCTTCAAAATAGCGGCACCGCGCGCGAGTGACGCGAGCGAAATCCCTTTATTTACTCATGAACGAAAATCAACACGTGGGTAAAGTCGGAAACGCACTCGTTCGCATACCGAAATATACGCGTATGGGCAAAAACGTCTGGCCAGCTTGCCGCAGAGTCGCCATATACGTATGTACGCTCGTGCAAAGCACCGCAATTTGTGTGATTACGTTTTCGGCTTTCCTGTCGCGGGTCATACGAGTTTCTACCCGCATCCGGCATGATGGAATATTACCGAGCAAAACGGCTGAAACTCCGTCACATAAATCAGCCGGACCCCCAAGGTGATTTATTTATTTGTTAAGAGGAATAGAACTGCCACTGTGTCGACAGCTCGTATGAAGCGAGCTCGCGCATATTGCATACGTAAGCCTGGAAATTGCTTCAGGAAGAACGCGTGCTCTGCAATATTACGGATGTACGTGGAATAAAAATATTTAAAACGGAAAACAGCCAGATATATTTGTTTCCGTGTTATTGATACCGTTGCAAACAAATAATTTTCTCGGGAAAGTCTCTTTCACCAGATCACGAATAAATGTGAAATATGCGATGTGGAAAAAAAAAAAAAGAGAGTAGAAATTTTTTGCTGCGCTTAATGCTGCGCAAGAACAAAAAATTTGATTAACTCTTTTTCACATGTTCTCTCTTTTGTCTTTTTAAATACCGCTTCTAATGGATTTTCTCTACTAATTTATCTTACGCTTTGTACAAAAAAAATATTCATACATTTTTAAGTATTTAAACACGGAACAAGAATTGAAACACAGAGAGAGAGACTTCTCTTTCTCTTGTTCAAGTCTTTTTCTTGTTCAATGAGTCTTTGTGTGTTCACGTGCGATGACACGCGCGTGTACAGTATCTTTGCGAGTTCGATGGCTCTGGCCTTTGTGCTCCCGCTAAGTTAAAAGGAACAGAACAGGTCGAGTCGTAAAAAAAAAAAGCTACTACGCCGAAAGAATTAGCTAATTGACGAAACCTCTCAGAAAGAAAGGAGCCGGAAGAGGAAAGCTTTTTCAAGGAAGACAAAGAAGTAGAGAACCAAACTTTCAGTTCTATTGTCCGCCTCGAACAATTTGATCCGCTCCAGTATAGGTTGACTTTGTGAAACCCGAGGCGGCGGGTTCGCGATTACTTACTCGAATAAGAATTCCACGGCATCGCATATTCGAGGATATTTCAAACTTCTCTCCGCTCGCTTAATAATTGCCTTTTTAACCGTTGTAACAATCAAATTTTCAATTTGGCAACACGCGCACTTTGCGAGTTTTGTTCGTTAATCGCGAACCTCGGGGGCGTGATTTTTCCGCTTGACTTTTACAAACGATTACAGTCGCGCGCTACGCGCTCTTCCACATTTCCCCATTGCTTTCATAATCAAGCAAGCAATTAAGTGTTCTCGACATGACTAATGCGCCCAAGTAAAACGCCGTCTTATCTACGCAAGTAAATGTGTTTGCGCGAAATTTTCGATGGAAATTGGAAGAGAACTAAACGCACCTGTCTGCGTTATTGCCAGACTCCTACGTCTTCGGATTCTCACGTTCAAATTGTCGGCCTCGCCATATTTTTTTTCCGAGACGAGATACGCTACAATAAAATCTGAAAATATCTTTTATGCAAATATAATAGAAACGTAAAGTTAAATGTGGATAATAAAAAAAAACTCTTTGTCCTTCGGTTTTTATAGAATCTTTCTCTTGCTATATCGCGTTATTACGGAATATTACGCCCGCGTCGTTTTATTCTGTTAATAATATATATGGTGCGTTTAGCGAAAAGAAAATTTAATTGAGCGCTACACGACAACTTATCATTATCGGAACGCGTGTACAGCCGTCAAATAGGATTTCCTCTTGTCAGGACATTATTATCGTTATTCCCTATGCCGGCTACGTGGGCGTAGTTGTCGATCCAATTCCACGTCGTATCAAATACGTCATAATTCTCACATAACGAGATACTTATCGTTAGAGATGTCTTCAAATTGTTGCTCATTGTCGTATTTGCGACGTACGAACGTCGTAGTTCGTGAAGTAACTTTGCGCGGGGACATCTTGAGAGAAGGAGAGCGATTTTCGGATGATATTTCCGTAAAAAAAAACGCACACTCTGCTTGTTTGTGCGTTGCGACATTTTTTTAAATATCGGTCGAAGTAAAAACACAAAAATGGATAGGGAAAAAATGACTCGCGCGAAATTACTTGAGAAAAGAGAAATAGGTTTTTCTTCTTTTTATTTCGGTTGTAAAAAAACGCGTGTCGTTAAAATGCAGATCGGAAAATTACGAGACATTCTGCGTGAATTCAACGCGTATTAACGCGTATACGTCTCGCGAACGTGGTTCTTGGTGGACGGTCACCCACGACGGTCGAGGTAGTCGAGGCGCATACAGTTTGTGCAAGAGACACGCCTCTGAATGGCGTATAATTAAAGTCACAACATCGACGCGGTCCCCCTCAACCGCCGTGGTCCCCTGGGAAAGGACGGGCAAGAACAAACACGGCTAAATGAACGCCGCAGTTTCTCCCGTTACCGTCCGGCCTACAAGCTTGTGGGCATCTTCCATCTTCGACGTTGTTATCGAGGACTTTGTGGACAGATGCTGTCCGTTCCGATCTGTCCGTTTCTCAAAACTCATCGAGAGTCGTCATCGGAGCGCAAAACTCACCGTCGAATCGGTCTCTCGTAACGGTCGTGTAATTTCATTTCGCGGCACTTTTTCCGGAATACAAAATGTCGGTGAGAAATGTCAAGAATAAAATCACGACGCTCACAGTGAATGTACATTTATATTTCATAGCTTCGCTAGTTTTTTTTGTTTTTTTGTTTTCTAGTGTTCAAGTCCGAAAACTCATACTCGTTTGTTGAAACTTTGATTTTTCAAGAGTGTGAAAATAAAAAAAACATATTTCCGCATGTATTTTAAATTTCACGCGTTCGTAAAACAACGGTTGATTAAAGTTAGCTGCGCATATCGTGCGACTTTTAAGCCGTTTTGTTCGAGCATTTGATGCGAGACCGGCACGGTTTTATATAAATGTTCTCGTTTCTCGGCCGCACAATTAGGCGCACATATTTCAAGTCGAGCAATTCACGATAATGAAGCGATAACAACGTAGCCGTGGCAAACGAAGGCTACGAAATAAGCGTGGGATACGATAATATCCGCGTGAAACGACATGGTGCGGTGACGCATACGGCGCGATTCATTTAGTTTACCACGCAGCGAGAAATCTTGATTGCGCCTTTTCACCGGTGCGCCAGCTGGACATGTATAGTAATAAGGACCGAACACACACGACTACGAATTACACGCCCCCGTACGTGAGAGCGAGCTTCTTCGCGTACGTGTCCGTTTCGTTGATTTTCAAAGGGTCAATATAGTTTTCCGTGCTCGGAATATCGTAATTAAGAGTTGTCGGAAACACAGTCGCGCGCGCGCGCGCACGGCGGTTTGTGTCGTCGATGGTAACCTGCTGACTTTTTTACACGAACCGGAGAGAAATATTGGCTCCATCGCTACCATTGTTTGCGTCACACTTGGCGCGATTTCAATTGAATTAGCTGGAACGTGAAACGCTTGTGTACAGGCTACGTGTTTGCGAGTGCTTTCAGCACGATAACACCTAAATTTTTATTTCTTTGTTAGCTTAAGTGCCATAAGACAAACAAGCCGAATATTTTATCGCAAACTATCGATTGGCGTGTAACGGCGTGTTTTCTTTTTCCGACGATTGCGCGAGATAATAAAGGTACTTGTTGGACCTCGGGAAAGAAGAACCGATTCAATGATTGCGAACGCGTCACTTCGCGCAAACTCTTCAGGTTTTCGGGTGAGCAAATTTCGTGAGGGATGAAGCGCGTCTCTCCGGAGAAAAAGACGCGGATCGGTGAATGACTTTTCATTAAGGCTCGATTCATTCCTCATTTTTTTCCTTTTTTCCTCCCACTCTAAGATGGTCACAGATAAATTACTGAATCTTTCGCACTTCTTTCTCGCCCTCGAGCTCTTCACGGACAATTTAGCTGTGCGACGTAGTCTCTCGCTTTCGCTCGCGGATACGTCCGCCCTCTCGGCTCCTTTCCCCCTCCCTGGCTCGATACAAACTTTTAAATAAGACGCTTCTGGGCGAATTGACTTCCTTCCTACAACGATGCCGCTTTGAGGGACTCGGGTGCTTCGTCTGCGCGCCCTCCGTTTTCTACCTCGCCTCTTCCCCACTTCTCATCCCTACGACTTCCTCTTCTTTGTTCCGTTCCGTTCTCCCTCAAGAAGACGTCGGCTATCGAGTGCATGTCATCAACATTGTTATTGTGGTATCAATTTCCGCCTGCGATTCCAATTACCCGGCCTTACCCGCCGGTGTAAAATTCAGTTCTATACACACGGACTCCAGTGAAAAACTCGGGACGAAGGTGAAACGAAACGGTGAGTTTACGAGGAGAACAGAAGGTTACTTTCTTCCCTATCTCTTTTCCATTCGGCCGATCGTTTCTTATAAATATTTTCAGAAATTGACAACATTTCTGCTTTTGTACTACTTGCGAGTTACTTGAGGTACAGTCGTCGTAGTTTTAAATATTTATATACACGTAATTTAATATCTCTTCACGTCTAACAATTTCTCGTTTCTCGGATTCTGCACATACTTGTTATTGTTTTTTCTTTTTTTGTATTTGTTATTATCTCCGACTCTTCTGTTATTGCGATGGGAAAGTAAGTTTTATATAGTTTCCATTCTTTCACAGAGCGGAATGTTGTACAATAATTTCGATTCGTGAAATGTTCGCAATATTATGTCGGGGGAAACTAATTAAAGCAATAGTGAGAACAGTCAGAATTTCTAAAGATAACATTAGTAAAATGTCAAAGTCGTCTTGTAGAGAATATATAAACTTGAAAATCACTTGTCTTCGACAGTAATTAGAGCAGAGTGCTCTGCCATCTTTGCGGTCCTAAAACGTACACGAACTTCGCTCAAAGTACACAAGAGAACACACAACATATTTCTCGAACTTGTCTCTCTCTCTCTCTCTCTCTCTGTTGGATATACATTTACTCGCGAAACTTTTCACATGAAGAATGTAGTGGGCTTGCTTTATTTCGATCTTTTAACAAAACATTATACAACACGCTAACGTAAAAATAATTAAATAAGGCACAGAAATACATTGTGTGCGTTATCCTAAAAAAACTACGCACGCGCGTACACATACATATTCCGTCGAAATAGATCGATTTCGCTATTTGGTTATCCGACAGCTTCGGAATTCACGGGCCGAGCCCGTGGGACAACTGAAATGGGATCACGGTGACTCGCTTTCGGGGGCGCGGCGGAGAGACCGTGAAAGTTTGGATGATTTCATGAATCACAAATGAGGGACGAAATGACATTAAACTCGTGGACTTTCGCACGCATAACGCCGAACGAGCGAGCGAGCGAGCGAACTGTGTACGTAAAGTGGCAAAAGCGCGCAAAAAGAGAGATAGAGAGGGAGAGACGTGCCGCGATATTATCCCGCGTAAGAGCAACCCCTTATGGCGTTATCAGCGTTTACGGCAGCTGTTTGTCGCTAAACGTGCATTGAAACGAATGTGCCATTATCCTCGCGCTAATTCAACCTTATGTTCTTTGTTCCAGGTAAGTTCGGTAATCGCGCTACGGGGAGTACCCTCGGGATCTCGACACTTTAGTCTCTTCTTACCGTCACGCGGTGAGTTTTTGCGCGATGTATCGCCGGATAGAGTCGCTTTACTCTCACGCGCTGAGAGATACTTCTCTGTAAATACGCGCGCGAAAAGCTCCAGATAAGGGCTCGCTTGCAAAACTTAATTTGAGAAAGAAACTTTCGGAACGTTCGTTGTATTGAAATTTGAGTTTCGTCTTGTATCACTTTGCATAAAATCATAGAACTAGGATGTTATTCTACAATTTCGGGAGTAACTGGGTCAGAATTCAACAACGAAGGCACCGATGAATTTCTAGAATTTCGAGTCCTGGCGGAAATCTTCTCGCGAAGATGTGTGTTTTATGCGTTCGCGCGCACATTTATTGAACGCGCAAATCTTCGATGGATGATTGCGAGAAGCAATTATTGCTATAAGTTTTACGAGTGTCGCGCGAGTAACTGAAATAACCACCCCTCCCGAAACAGCACAAACCGCGATATGATATCGTAAAATTTCGAAAAATACTATACTGCTCCGTACAGATAGCGCAAAAGATACGTTCTAGATATACTAAAAGGATAGTAAAGCAGCTTTATATGGCTGTTAAAGATCTGAAATAGATAAAAGTACATCTTGCGGAAGCCTACCGTGCGTGAGAAAACACACAGTTATTTTCTTTTATGTTCCATATCAAGATATACACGAGCATTACAAAATTCTGCAATTTGTATCTACGTTACGACGCTTTTTTTTTTACTATTTCGCGGCATCTCGGCGGCAATCCCCTCGTTAGTTTTAAAACCTGATACGACAGTACTTTCCCGGAATAAGCTCTATTCACGAAGTTTGTCTTTATCCAGAGAATCAGGCTAATTGTGTCTCTCCGCAGTTGATAATTCTCTATTTTTTCTACTCCGGAGAATTAAATGCTTAAGGCCTAGTAAAATAAGCAACCTGATGTTTTTGTTAGCGGTAAAACATCGAAAGTCGATGAATAATTTGCAGCGGGAGCCTAAACAAATACTTATCGATACCTCGATGTTTTCGTTTACCGTACAATCGCGGGGTTCTCGACGGTTTCTCTCTCTCTCTCTCTGACAGTCGATGACCGGCACTCGATTGTTCAATGCTTCAACTTTGCTCGATAGCACAATGGATCCATTTAGCTTACGGTTGGCCGTCTACTTGAAATCGTCGTCCTTCCGCGCCCCTCTCCCCGTACCGCAGAAATGTTTGCATTTACCAGAGCTAGGTTGTGTATGTCCCCGGTGAAAGCTTTTGGGGTTGTTCGAAGTGTCAACTCGGAATGCGTCCATCTATCGCGCGGTATACAACACACGGCCATCAGAACGAGAAGCTGCATCGGGACACTTTATCTTCGTATATCCAGGAACGGAAAATATCGATCAAAAAAAAACAAAACAAAAACAAAAAAAAAAGAAAAACCGGCGTGATAGAAAGAGAAGTCTCGATCGTTTCGTAGAATCTATTGCCGCAGTTTCGAAATTTACAATTCGGATCAAATTTCGGAGCACTTTGTGTTCGCTTTTGATTATGTTTTTTATTTCGCAACAACAATCGCGTTATCTTTCGTTCACTTCGCATAAACAAAAGGTAAACTCTCAGTATAAAGTTTACAATTGTAAGAACGTAAATGAGTATTACGCGATCACAAGCAGACGGGGAGAAAAATCTACTTATCGTAATTTTTCATGTTGTTATCGGACGCCAGACAGTACATTAGTTATACGAGACGGCTCGCGGCGGCGAGTAACTAGGATGATATTTTATCCTTTCCAATCCCGATGTATCCTAGGTAGCTAGGCGCCTCCCGTAAATGCTGTTATTATGTTATCTCAATCCGGCAGGAGGGCGGCATCCATATGCAGGGGGAGCGCCCCCCGGTATCGGGGTGAGTTCAGCTCAGGCGGCGAGGAAATTCGCGCATTATTTTTCCCGCTCTCATTTTTGTCACGATTTTAACAACCTTCGTTACGGGAGGGGAATTAGTATAATCTGTTGGCCGTCCTAATTAACGCTTAAAGCGCGGCGCCTTTTTTCCTTTCCTTGCCTTACGGTTTTTCTCTCTTTCCGTCGTTAATTCTTCCACAGGAGACCGTTAATTTTTATCAACCCCCTCGTGGAACTTATACCTCTCGCTTTATTTCTAACGGAGAGAAAGAGAGAGAGAGAGAGAGATGTACACGGATAATAATAACTCGCGCGGACGGAGAATATATTCTTCCTCATATTTATACGCGATACCGCCGCGACGACACGAGCTCGATTATCGTCGCTCTAAAATACAAGCCACAGAAGAAGCAAAATTGATCAAAGGAACTATATAACTAGATATATACGTTTGATCTCGCCAAAACAAAAAAATATCTGATATCGAATATCGTTTAGCACGTATCTATAATTTTCTATCTCTATAGTTATCTATTGTTTAATTCAGGATTAATTAAACGTACCGCTTGATACCGTCTTTCACAAACGGAAATAATTCAAACGGAAGCCACATTCAACCGGCATTTCGACTGGATTAAAGAAACATTTCTGTTTGCATCATAATCCCGCGCGCTCTACCGGCGCGGTATATTTCCGCATGGCGCGCGTATAATGTTCCGAGAGGTGCTGGGATACGGCTTGAAAATTGCCGCGCTCAACATCCGCGCTGGTAATCGAGATAGCGCGGGATCAAAGGAGCCGTATAACTAAATACACATTTGGTCCCCGGGTCAGGGTGTAACGGACAATATTTCGCGGTGGCGCCAGCCACCAGCGGTGGTGACGATATAGCTAATGCTCTCTCTCTCGCTCTCTCTCTTTCTCAGTCTCTCTTTCCCTCCCTTTCTCGCCGAGCAGAGATACCTTCAGCTAGTTTGGCTCTGCTTGGACTCCGAGTTCGGAGTCCGGCACATTAACGGAGATAGTGGCTCCGCTCAAACGTATAATTGCGGGACGAGGCAATTGAGGGACTCCCCCGGGAACCGGGTTGCCGGCTGCCGCAAATCCGCCCACCCTTTTGCCGCCCACTAACTTCGAACCCCTTCAGTCCACACGTTTCTACCGGCGAGCCTCTCTCGATAAGATGCCCCCTTTCCTCCATTGAGTCGTCTTCGCACGACCGCCTCTATCTTCTCTCCCGCGCGGCAGATAACCGAAAACGATGATATTACGTGTCCAATCCCGCGCGTCAGCCCCGGTTTCCACGTCTAGTCGCGATTATCCCTTGTCCTCGTACAGATTTTCGCCCGTTCTTGAGGTCTTCGTCTCGAAATCCTTCTTGTACGTCTACCCTTTCCACTTCCACGTGACGCGATAGGTCACTTGTACTTCGCGGCAAAACGAGAGCGAAGCGCGCGCGCGCGCAAAAAACGAGAAAAAAGAAGAGTGGCCGAGCGGAATGACAAATCGCGTTGGTCGCGTTTTAGTCAATAATAGCAACACCAAATAAAATTGCACAGCCACACACATACACACATGTACTCGCGTTGATTTAATAAATCGCGAATTTTGACATGTGAAAAGAACAACTGGAAAAATAACTCTGCGAAATACATTAATAAACGATTTCATTCGTTTACGCGCACTCCAATCGCGCGCGGCGTTATTTATTCCTTTGATGTGCGGTATTTCGTCATGCGGCACGATCGGTGAATTCACAGCGCGGCAATATTCCGACGACTCTAATGTAATGGAATGCAGCGTCCAAAGCGGTAATATCGGTAACGTCGAACGACCGCCGCGCGCGTTACAACCGCGCGCGTTCGATGGGATACAATTTTATAGGAAGGGGAAAGAGGGAGGGGAGAGGTTGGGAAACGCGCGGGGCGAAACTTTGATAGATACCGTGATGCTCTCGGAAATTCCAGACATATCGTCCCAATTTTCCGCGTACGCGCTTAATGAGGTATGGCCGTATTCACTTGCAGGCTACGCGCCGCTCTGTCACTTTGATCGTGCATAATACACCAGCTAAGTTACGGTGGGACTGTATAACTAATTATACACTATTACGCGCCTGATTTCCCCGCGGACGAAAAATAGAGGAAATATATCAGAAAGCCTCCGACGAGAGTAATAAGCGCCATTAAGATCCGCCACCGTGCCGCTCGTTCTCTTTCTCTCTCTTTCTCTCTTGAGTTCTCTTCCCTTCCGTCGTTTACCTAACGCGAAAACCGTGGATGGGAGAGAAAAGGAGGGAGAGAGAGAGAGAGAGAGAAAGAGAGCAATGCGCGAGATAAAAAAAAAAAGAAAGGAAAGGAAAGGGAAGAAACAACGTGGCGGAAAGAATACGGAGAAAATAGCTTGTTCCGCCGCCAAGCGGAGCGGCCTTCGAGCGGCATCTCGTGGATTGCTTATTTTAATGGCTGTACTTCATCCAATTAGAATAAATTACCGCTACTCCTTTCGGATACCGTACGTCTCGGATGGTCGAGGGGGAGAAATTCGATTCATGGAAATACTATCGCGCCCGTTACGCCCAATACGTTCCCCCTCATTGTTTTTTTCTTCCCCTTTTCTAACTTCACTTCCCGCGCCAAATGCGAATTAAGTGTGTTAATTCGGAAACGAGATGCGCGAATTTATCTGCAATTTTGCGCCACGCTTAAAAAAGAAGAAAAAATCGGATAAATAACAGAGCGCTTCTTTAATACCGCAAAATGAAATCTTAAGCGCGATTAAACCACCGAGGTCACGAGGCAGTCATCTTTCGCTAACCGATTTTAAACATTTTGATCTAATATTTACGTCTTCGCGCGGTTAGCTATTTTTCGCGTGGAATCCGTGGCCTCGTTTAAGATCGTGGCTTGATTGCAATTTTGACTGTAGCGCCGCGCACGGTTGTCTTATCGGATTTAGCCGAGTCTAGACTCTCTTGGGCGAGAGAGGAGAGGGGGAGGGGAAAAGCGAATACCCTGGTTAGGTGGAAAGTTAAGGTTGGGTCTTTACTTAACCGTAATCGGAAGATATTGCCGGCAGCACTGTACCAAGGGCACTTTACCAGCCGCCTTAAGAAAGCACTAGCTTCGCGAGGCTCGGTGTAACGCCGGTCCAGACCGTTATTAAAAGAACCCCCTTTATCTCAGCCCTTCTCTCGCTTCCTCTCGCATTTCTTTCTCTCTCCTACTTTCATTCCCGCTTTGTCTCCGCTCAGATGCCGCTTCCAGTCACTCTCGTTCTCTTTGAAGCTACCGCGGCTAAGAGTATTTCTATGTCAACCTTTGTACTTTTTAGCGAGGGACCTACGACGCCGATGGTTCTACCGCCGCGCGCCTCCGTGAACGTCACGGAGTAACGTCCGTTTCAGCAGCGCGAGCATCCGCGCGCACTTTAATGGCGCTTCTTAATTTCTTGGTGAGACGGGATCTGGGAATGGTTACGGACGAGATGCGGCAACAGGAGATTGCAGCGTCTCGTCCGCAGGGACAAATACCGGAATAACGTCGACGACGCGTTCCATTCGCCCGTTCACCTTCCTTTTAATAACTCTCTTTCTTTTTAATTACCGTCTCGCTACGCGAGAGTGTTCGACGTTTATTCGCGGCACAGAACCGACTGCATCTCTCGCGTGCGCGAGAGAGATGACAGAACCATCGTGAATTTTTCGTCGCGCGAGTAGATGACTAATGGAGTTTTTATAATCCATTGTTAAACGTCATCGGTCACGTCAAGCCGCGTTTTTCACGGTGGACGCTAGCCGGAAATTTCGCGTTTGATCATAACGCCGCCGACTACCACCTTCCCCAGTGTGACGCTAGAAAGTTGACACTTCCGGGTCGCGCACCCGATGCCCATAAATTCCCGCGGCGACGACACTTTTCATCAGGCTCTGATTACTTATTCACGCGCCGACGAACGCGGACGATAGAGGAGCGCGAACGCTCGTGTGTGTATGTGTGTGTTATATGTACGTGCGCGACCCTCTCTTTCCCCTTCGCTCCCAGAGCCCGGGCGCTGCCACTGTGATTGATAATAATGCAAGTCCGACGTCGGCGCTAGCGCCGATATTACTGAAACATTATTTACGGGAGTAAAATGAAATTTTTCGATCGCAGAGAATGAGAATTATAATGGAAAGCGTGCAGCCGATAAACCGGGGGGGGAGAGGGAGGTTACGTCCGCGTAACAGGCAACCTCGTTACGTTGACGAGAGCTTCAAATCATCGTCGAAAGCTATCGAGAGCGTATCTCTCGTCGAATAATGTTGATATTCGATATCGTTTGTGTTGGTGGGAGAATCGAGCTCTTTACATTTTTTCTCTCTCCTTCTCTAAAAAAAAAAAAAAAAAAAAAAAATTTATTTTGAAACTTTTTTACGCTTATACATGAAGTTGCATGTTAAACTCCGCGCACACCCCATCCTCCGTAAATCCGTCTCGCAATTATTAATTACATCACGAGATTATGGCGAGCGGATTAAACCCGTCCCCTCGGCGACTGTCGTCTCTTCGTTGAAACCTTCGACTTGATCGTCATCAGAATACAGCGTGATCTCCTTCTCTTCACCGTAAGGGTTGGTATAGATATTGACTAGGCTAGAAATAAATCCGACGCGCGCGCGAGTGACGAACGCCCGTCGTGCACGAGCAAACTCGTCGTATTTCCGTAACGTGGGTACCTCGTTTGTGAAAATTTGCGCGTGTGTGCGTATCCCCGAGGATATTCGACGTGTGTGTAGTTGCGGCGCGCGTTACACGTGCGCGCCGCAAGGACCTTATCCCGCGGAATAGCAGCGGATACATCACACGCAGAAACGAGAGAACCCCGCGTTGTCGCCCGCTTCATCCCTTCGTGTTCTCTTCGCGTCTTTCCCCTCGCTCGCGCTCCTCTTCTGTCTGTCTTCGTTCCGCGAAACAACGACGCAACATCATTTCTGCCTGCGACTGCCCTGCCATCCCCTCAGTGCGCGCGCGCCTGTTTCTTCGTCATCGTCGTCGTCGTTGTCGTCGTTTCCTGCCGCGTCCTCCCCCGGTTGAAATAGCAGGCTACACAACTATCATATTCCCCCTTATTTTTTGCGGCGCTGTCATGCGGCGCCATATATTTTGACGTCCATATTCCCTATTCCCCCTTTTGCTGCGGCCTACCACGCGATGAGATACGCCGTGTGCGTGCGTGTGTGTGTATCGTCAGCCTCGCAGGTGCGCGTCCGAGCGTGCACGATCATCATTCCGACGAGTTATCGCAGCGTCTTTTGAAAAACCACATCCGACACGCTTCGACGATCCTCGCTTGCGTCTATTGTTTTCACGAATCAATGTTTCGCGTTTGCTTTATTATAGACTCGATTCTGCGAAGACGCAGCGCCAAGATTACGTTATCGCGCTTGTAACAAGTGTGTTTAAAAAAAAAAAGAGAGAAAGAGAAAATTAATATAAAAGTAATTTACTGAGAGATTTTTTTTTTGGAGCGACATTTTTCTACGATAAATATCGGTGACATATTCCGAAGAGCAGAGAGAGATGCGTTCGTAACGATCTCGTATGTCACGTTAACGGCGCGAATTTGCAAACGGGACGAGAGCTGTTTTGTGTCGACACTTGTTTCCGGAGTCGCGCATTCTTTGTTACCAGCTACGATGACATCAAGCACGCCGATATCGTTACTCGCGCGTAACTCGATACTCGTATGCTCAATTATATCGCACACGTGTGACTACGCGTATTTCGTAGCGCTCCGTTTGATTTTCGATAATCGTCATTCGGTGCACATAAGTCGCGCATTGATTTAAATACTTGTTACAAAAAAAAAAAAAAAAACGTGACGAGAGTGAATCGTCGACGACGACAAATCATTGCGATTTTTTCCGATCATTTTTCCGATCGAGTTGAATTGACTGTTTAATGAACGACATTTAATTTTAAATGCGTAGTTTTGATCGCGCGTGCGCGCGCAACGAAGAAAGACTTTCCGATACGAGGAAACGAGTTCGCGCATTATCATTATCGGGAATAAAGCCGCAATATCGAAAGTTTCCCGGCAGAGTCAAACAGTTGCAATTTTTTTTTTCTTTTTTTTTGTTATCGCGTTACGTTTTCTTTTCTCTCTCTCGTTTCTCTGTGAAAAACATGAAATATTTATCATACGGATTCCGTTCTCCTTTGAGGAATCTCTGTTTCACTGGAAAAGTTTTCCAGCTCCGTGCCACATTTCATGTGACAAAAGATAATGATTGCGCTTTGTTTTTTCCTTCCCTTCCCGCTACTCGGACTCGGCAAGCCGGAAAGCTCCCGTAAGTTCGTGGGTGTAGTAAAGGAGAACGGATTGAAGGTGCGTCCGCGGGCGGAAAACGGCGAAGAAAAAGGAAGACAGGACAGAGATAGTTAGGGGGTTGTTTGTCTCTGCTTCCGTCTACACGGCTTCGCCTACGCCATTGAATCAAGTCGAACGGAGCCGCGGGCTGTTGTGTAAACTCTGGGCCTTGATTGAAAAGCTCCGCACTCAAATATTGGATGATAAATCAGGGAAAGAGAGGGGGAGAGAAAGAGAGAGAGGAAAGAGAACGAGAGAAAAGTAGAGAGAGAGAGAGTGGCGGGGATTCCGGATATCCTAGATTGTGTGCCTTTCGCAAATGCTCATATAGGCGTATCCGTCCGTGATTAGCGTACAAATACCTCGAATAGTCGAAAAGCAATGATCAGGATGTGCCGAAGCTAATTGCGCGGTAAATAGTACACCGCCGCTATTTGCGGCGATAGTTCGCTTACGAGCTTCCGCGCTGCGTCGCTCTGAATTATTCATAAGCGTCGTCTCGCGCTTCGCATCGTTACGTTTCTCGGCCGAGAGCGTCTATCATTACGCATCGGACGGAACGAATAGGATTATCTTAGCGAGATCCGATCCCGCGGATCGTTCAGAACGACGTACGTTCGAACGCGGGAAATACGAAGTCATTCTGCGCGCGAGTGCGCGGCGTATCGGAACATATCGGATGTAAATCGACGAGCGATGGCATTGACGTGCCACGCGCAGCCTTCACGTCTCGCGCATCGTTCGCGCTGCACCGCTTCCGGACTCCCTCCTTTCTCCCCGCGCTTCCTTTCCTTATCTATATCGCGCTAACGTATTCTCCGTGCTGTTCTCGCTTTCTTCTCGCTGTTCTTCCTCTCTCTTATCTTATCATTTTCTCCTTTTCTATCGTTTGTGTGCACTCGGACTCTCGCACAAGCAAAACGCTCGCCTTCACCTACATTGTAACCGTGGCGGGCAGATACGGGACACGAGAATACGGGAGGGAGGTTGTTGTGTGCCATAGTAGTCTCTCGTCTCCTATTTCCTGGCAATTCCGCGTCGTTCACAAATTATCCCCTTTGTGCGCGCGCGCACCCCGGTGTACAAAAGTGGCGGAGCTCTCGGGCCGACATCGCCGCCAAAGCCGTCCCTGCGGAAAAGGGTGACGGTCCCCGAGAACGGTGCCGGCTCATATTTAGCCATCGTATAAATCCGGCTCCGGCTTCAAGGAGAGGTTTAATTTTACACGGAGGTTGCCAGAGGCCTTGTGTCAGAAGGGAGGGAGGGAGGATAACGTGCGAGTCCGCTTCCGTGGAGCACTGCGCTATACAAGGTCGCCGACACACCGACCCATCTTTCCACGTTCTGTCGACCTGAGAGAGAACGTCCGATTTAAATCGAACAATCCCACCTATGTATTACAGCAACAAAAACGAAAGTTAAATTAACGCCTACGATTTACATTGTTCAGATTAACGGGTAATTCTGTTATTTATTGTTTCGCGTGTGTTGGTTCGCATCAACAGTGTGTAATTCAATTCGTGTTTAAATGGAACCGATTTAGATATACAATATATACTATATATATATATTGTATATACATGTATATTGTTATACAAATAGATACAATAGTGGGCGAAATAAGATCTAACTACGTTGATTGTGTGCAAATATAAAAGCACTTTATTTTATGTAATTTACTCGCACACTCTCGAACGACAATAGTTTACGCTAATTTCATCATAGTAATATCTCGGATAGTTGCTCGAATGTCCTTCGAGGAATGCGAGTTACGCGGGAGAGATAATGAAATGAAAGAGAGAGAGAGAGAGAGAGAAAAAAAGAGAAATATACGATAGAAATATTTAATAAATTTCCGCGCAAGATGCTCCCCCTCCCCGGTGACATCCCCGGTCCTTAGCGAATTCTCTCCTTCGGATATTTTACGTGCAGATTAGAGAGACTCTCGTCTCTCCCTCGTCTTTTTCTCACAGTCTCTTCATCTCCGTTCTGATTTTGTATATCACGAATCTTCTTCTTTCAAAATGCATGCACCTCCGTTGTAATGTCTATTCTTTTTGCTTGATTCGCGAGACGGAATGAATACACACACACAAACACACACAGGAAGTTTCATTATACGGAGAAAAAGAGACTGTAAACACAAAGTTACAGATCGCAACACAATCTCTTTCGCAACTTCCTTTTCGCAATTTTGCGCTGTTACGTATTTTGTTTTGTACAGAATTGGTAAAACGCGATTAATTTGCGACTGTTTGCAATTTAATCCAGATAGAAAACGCGCGATTTGTTTTCGATCGTCGTCACAACTCGCTTGTTTTTCCACGGCGGAAACGTCTTCTCGCGGAGACCGAGCGGCGATTTTCGTTCGGAGTCCGAGCGCTTCGAAGAAATATCGCCGGACAGTTGGCGAAGTTGTACGATACCCTTTACATGACCTGGAAAATGCGGCCGCATACATATGCAGAAACGGACGACGGGCTGTGATACCCCGAGAGCCACGCTTCTGCACAACATTCGAGAACTTTTGCATACGCGTATAATTCCACGCTTGAATCGCGCGTTCGCGCGCGCTCGCGCGCGCGCCCGTATCGCGTCAATCCACCCGCGGTTCCAGGCTGTAATCCCTCGATCGTTTGACCGGGGCATCCGCTATTTTCGCCGATAAAACGTATATACGCGGCAGCTTTCGCGCGAAACGTGGTTTTACCGTAGACACACAGCGCAACGGCATGTGAAAGAGGGGAAAACAATTCTGTCAGTACTTTTGCCAAGTGCCTCCCGCGCAGCTCTGCGCGGACTTCCCGCGATGAGCGAACACTTAGCGTAACAGATGGAAGCGTAACAATTGGAAGATTATGAAAATGTCGATTAACGCACGAACGCGACGCGGCTGACTATCGAAAACAAAACTCGCGGGGGAGGAGACTTTCGGCCGAGACGTCTCACTCCCTCCTTTTGCATCAGCACGTTGCACTCGATCCAAGCGTAACGTCGCGTAAGCGCTTTTACGATCGTGTTCGAGTTACGATAGCGACCGTCACGGCGCGAGCTCTCGAGTCGAGTGCGCAGACGACCGCCTCGTTCGATTTCATCGTCGAATTTATCGGCGGAAAACAACGTCCCCGCGCACCGGTTCATTCGAGACCGGGCTTTTCTGCCTTCTTTCCGCTCCGGAAATAGGTATTTCATCGGCGTTCAAATTGACTGCAAAGTCGTCAAAGTTACAGTCTATTTTCTTGCCCTTTCTGTCCTCGCGACTGCCTGTCTTGTATCATCGTTTTCTCCTCTTCTGGCCCCCGGTTCACTTGATCGATTGTCACGGTGTCGCGAATATCACACAAAACGCGCGACACATCGCGCGTTTGTATCCAACGAGTCGGGTTTTTCTTATGTACATACTCTATATCGCGTTTTAACGAGATCGCGTTTTTTGTCACGAACGACCGCATCGAGCTAAATAAGAACGATCGGTATATAGGGCACACAGGATGTTTTCCGTTCACCCTCCGGAAAACCTCTTTCCCTTTCAACGATAAGCTTCTTCTCCTTTCCGGACGGTAATAATTAAAGAGCAAGAGACAGTCGTCTCTCCCGTTGGCGTTTCAGACCGGAAAATCTTTTGTGCCTATCCACGCTTAGGAATTAATTAGAACCTGTAAAAGCGTAGGTTGCTGCTTCCTACACAGAGCCACTTAAAAATACAATCGCCGCGAGAGAAAGAAAGAGAGTTAAGAACGACGTTCTTTTCAATGTGAGATCGAGAGAGAAGAAAAGATTCACTTTCTCTCTCTCTCTCTCTCTCTCTCTCTCTGTCTTTTACTTTTTCTCTCTTATCTTTGCAAAAGTTACGGGACGAGAGATACTGGTCTTCGTCATCGAGTGCTCTCTCGTGAAGTTTCCTCTTACCGGTAATGTCGGAGGGTATTCCGCGCCCCCGTATCTCACATGCAAGACCCGTGTTCGCGCGAACATACACAGATAAGAATTTGTGCAACACACACCTACGCAGGACGCGATCGCGTGCGCGCCGCCTACGCTGCAAACGGCTTCGCTACGTTGGGTTGCATTTGCATATGAAAACCAGGAAGTCTCGAGGCTTGCTTGCCTCTTACTCGCGAAGAACGGGGTTAGGTCGGGGTACCGGAGAGCCATCCCCCCGCCGGAGAGAAGGGAGAGCGCAAACTACCACCGCGGCGACAGAAGCTGCAACGCGGCAAAGCTCTTCCCTCTCTCTCTCTCTCTCCTACTCTACTTCGGCCGTCTTAAATATTCAATGGCGTCACGTTCTCGACTCGGCATGCAGATTAGCAACGGCGAATCACATGTTCCCGCGCCAGGCTTGATTTTGTATCCAGGTTCGCATTTCTGCGCTTTCCTCTTCTCCTCGCTCTGTCCTCCCCCATCTCCCTTTCACTGTCGCACGTGCGCTTTCTATATCCGCGCCCTCATCTTTTGTCCTGTGTCTCTCGATGGTTTCCCACTTCCCACTTAAATGTTCATCAGTGTTTCCGTAGCGTAACTTTCTGATCTCTCCGGATACAAGCGCGCCGGCAAGAATTTCTCGCAGCAAAACTTGACGGAGTCGCTGCCGCGACACGGTACTTCCATGTCGGATTCAATAACGGAGGATAATACGCTTCAAGTTATATGCTTTATGTTAATAAGACACGTCCGACGTATCTCTCGTTGAAGTTTCAACTGTATTTTTAAGGCGACAAATTCTCGGAATTAATGTTGATTGGGAAAAGTTTTAGTAATTGCGTCGGAATTGTTTTTCTCTTAATACGCAGAAACTTAAATGTACTGTGTGTACATTTCGTCGTAAATTAAAATTTCCAGAGGTTTAAAATTCTAATTAAAAACAAAACAAAAAAGTTGTTGCCTCGAAGGAATCAGTTGTTGTTACGACTACAAAACCGCTCGGGGCTTCTCTCTGCACATGTCGAGAACGTGGAAATAAGGTTTGCGAAATACACGATAACAGAAGCGGAATAATTGCGCGTCTTTAAAGTTAGTATGTCGCGCGGCGCTAAGCGAGCTCTCGCATCATAATGCAATCCGGAAAGCTTTGTGCAAATGGTTGCCGCGTAGGTAAAGCACGAGAGACCGCTGACAGATGGGTGGAGGGAAACACGTAGAAGAAAGGAAAGAGCGGAAAGGCGAAGTTACTTTATGTTTCTTAAGTTTCCTTTTAGCCACGGCAGACCCGAGTTGACTGTTCGGCCCCGTAAGGTTACTCCATATAAATGCAAAGGAATCCACGGGGCTCTTTCGTGTTGTTAACGTAGCTTCCCCACCTCTTCTCTCTGCGCGTTCTTTCTCTTTTTCTCCTCTCCGCGTGCGCTCGTCATTGCTGCGTTAGGAGAACGGATACCGAGCGAGTCTCTTTCTCGAAGCCCATTAAAATCCGCAAAAGCGATCGGTTTGAAGCAAAGCTGGAAAAAAAAAAAATTTCTTTGTGCCAAATCGCTGTGAAAGCGAACGAGCGAAGTTCTTAACTCGCCAAGTTTTTTATATCTTTTTTCTTATCTATCTTTATTAAAACAAAGATCGCGACGACAAACTTTTCGTCGGCGACATATCTGCGGGATCGCGAAACAAGAAACGTGAAGCGTCAGACCGTTATGATAACCTATATACAATATGTATACACAGTAGCGTGTCAAGTGTGTGTTTCTTTTTTTTTTTTTTGTTTCGCTTTTTAGCGATATCTTTCAATTTCCCAGTGAATTTCTCCAATTTCCTCGATATTAAGCCGTAAATTTATTAACGCAAAACAGTTAAAGCTCCCCAAGTAGATTTCTTTCAATAACCTTCCGCTCCTCCTAATCCTATTTCAAAGAAACTAAATTCCGCTCTCGCCTCCAATTGTCGTTGCCGTGGCGAAGCTTTACTTTCCATCTTTCGTTATTCTTTCTACGTTGTCTTAGCGCCTCTCTCGGCAACTGTTGTTTTTCGCTTTCGCCACGGATCTTTAGTTTTAATTACCGCGGAGGCCTGACGTTTATTGCTGCTTTCTTGCGGCGTTTGCCAAGGGATGAGTTCGGGGCGAGTTTCGCCTTTTGTGCCGTGTTTAGGGGTTGCATAAACCTTGGGGGGTTGCTCGAAATTGTTCGAAGATGAATTCCCAAAAGTAGACAGGTTTCGGAGAAACAAACTTCTGAGCGTAGCAGAGCGAAGAGAATTTCGCATGTGATAAAATTATCGCGCATAGAGTTACAACGTTTAAATAAATTTGACGTTCTATTTGCAAATAGAATTTTCGTGTTCGCGCAAGCGAAATGTGGCAATTTGTTATATTTCAGCTTTGCGCAGCTGTCAATCGATATTATCCGTAAGCTCTTGCAACTGTTGAATACGTGACATAAGCGGTGTCATATATTCTCATTCACTTTGTTATCGAGGGCGTTACTTGCTCTCTCGGAAGTACTCAATACATCGCGCTCGCTGCCCACGGAGCTATAATTGGCTCGCCCTGCGCAATAAAGTTCCGCAGCAGGGCAGAGCTTAGGTATCTCTCACGGACGACCCAACTGTGATATAGCGACGATAATCCCCGATGCCTCCTCCGTTCTTTGCTATGGGGTCCTTCTCACCCACTTACCGTGATTTACTTTCTCGAACGCGCAAAACGTGAGACTGGCAACAGACAGTAAATTTCAGGGGTAAATCGGTATCGGTCGAACGGGACGGTTTTTTTTTCCTATTTCGTTATCCCAAAGACTCGTGTGGTCAGAGAAATCGAATACAACACCTCCGAAGCGCTGACGTATCTCATGCATTCTCCGCTTTCTGCTTTTAGAACGTTATTATCGGACTAACGTGCTCTTTGTTTTTTTTTTTTTTTTTTTTTTTTACCATAATACGCGCCCGGCGCGTATCTATCTTCTCTCAGGAACATCCGTTAGCAACAACTTCGGACACGTTTGCTGGCTACCGGCGGCGTAGAAAGTAACGCGCGTATTTACGAAAAGCCGAGCCCCGGCGCGAAGTAATAAAAATCCCGGAACAACGGATTACCCTTTCGTACCCGCAACAACTAATCACGGCTTAGCGCTCGTGCAGAAGCGCTTCTGGGTTTCGCGCGCGCGCGCTCGCTCCCTCGTTCCCTTCACGTACACCCTTGTCTGCCCTCCTCCTCCAACCCTCGTCTTTCTCCTCTTCGTCGGAACGCGCGCGCCTTACGCCTTACGCCTCGGATGATGAATGAGGGATTATTTCCAACGCGGCCGCGCCCGCGGCGAGAAGTTTGCGATAAATTTAAAGTTTCTTTAAAACAATAAGTTTGCGTGAGCGCGCGCGCGCGCGGCCGCGTCGAGTCGATACGAGGAACCGTCATCTTTCATAATCGATTATTAACGAACGCGAGTACTGCGCGCTGAAAGAAGGAAAAGTTTTCTCCTCACGAGGCCGGCTACTGTGTATACATAAATGAACATTGCACCGACGCCACCGTCGCCGCCGCTGCTAGTGATGGACGAGCATCAGGTGCGGCCAGACCCGTACTTAAGTCTCGTTCGATTAATCGATTGCAGCCAGAAATAGATACTTCGCGTAGAGAAGGCGAAGTGTAATGATGATAATGCCATCCCGGCGCTTTCGCGCCTCGCGCCCCGCTAAGTCGTTTTGTATTTTGTTCCTTACGAGGAGCTTTTTCCGTGCGCCACCGCGTCGTATCAAACACGTGTAACGCGTCATGCGATTTCCGATACGATACGTGGAATATTTCACATCTCGTCTATTTCGCGCAGATGTGTGCCTGGCATTATCAAAGATTGCGCATCCTCCCTTTACACCGAATTTCCGTGATTTTCTCGGCGAGACGCTTTTGTGCGCGAACCTTTCACAAAAGATCGCTAAGAAACAACGAGCGCGACGACCACAGGTTTTATCCGTTGCAGCCGGATTTCAGATACCGCTCGGTTTTCCGAGTTTCGCCGAAATCGAAATCGCCGCTTACCAAATCGCATTGCGTTGGCCACATCTATTATTCCTGGTCCTCTCCCTCGTCCTCCAATCGGATTCCGACGCGACAACGACAGTCCGATTCGATTCTCATTGGACGCGACGGCGGAGGTGGCGGCGCCCGGGAATCCCAATTCCCTGAAAGATCGCGTTGTAATCTTCGGCTAAAGCAACGGGGTGGAACAACAATTACGGATTGTATACGATCGGCGGAGAGGGTGATTCCCGGGACCACCGGAGATGCTGGGATACATCCGCCACGTCTGGCTCTGTGTGTGTGTGTGAGTGTGTGTGCACACATGCGTGTCGGTGTAACGCGTGCGCGTGTCTGCGTGTAAATCAATTGTCGTGGCAACCGCAAATCCTCGTGCCACGGAGTGACGCGTGAAGGCGCTGCCGAAGCCTCCGGGCATGACAGAGAGTGGAGACGAAAAAAAGAGAATCGGGGATACAGACAGAACGATGGATAGATAGAGAGAGAGAGATAGAGAGAGAGAGAAACCTAATGGAATATTCGGAAAATGGAATGAGGAGATTAAAGAGTTTTCCCTAATCGCATACCATATATAGCCAAAAACAAATTACAGATTTTACTTGGAGATGGAGGTTCACGTATCGGAGCGCGTCGATGAATATTGCAAAACCGAGACGTCTCCACATAGATAGCACGTTGATAATAACGTGGATCGATAATAATGTTTGTGCCTTCGTGGGAAAAACATCCAATCGTATTTAAATCTGTTAACTATATGTACATATACGTATATATTATATACGAAGTAATTTATTTTGCAACGAATAAAAAAAGATCTCGACCACCAGCATCTAAATATAGTTTGCGAAATTGCTTCTTGCGCGGGTTGGAAAATCTTTTCTCATGCGCGATATTTTTTGTCGGGTGAGTAATGTTAACACGGTTAGTTGAGTATTTTTATACGTCGTAGTTTTACTTGATATATTAAACACTTTGTACAACACTCTTAATGCAACTTTATCAAAAAAAAAAAAAAAAAAAATGTTGTCGCGATGAGAGACTGCGGACTGCAAGACTGCGCGCACTTGTTCGTGAAAAAAATTGAGAAAATGTAAGAAAATTTGGAAAATTGCAAAAACTCGTGGTTTCTCTCTCTCTCTCTCTCAGCGACAGAAACTCCCGCACTCGTCGAGTGACACGCGGCATATAACTTGCAATTTGGTAACGGCAGGTGCTCCGGTCACGTTAAACCGCAGTTTAATTACTGTACCCGCGCGAATTGGCTTGCTGGCAGCGCTGTCACGCGCAACGCCGTGCAAATTGATCTCGGCGGTCCTCAGTTTGCCGGACCTTGCGTCGGATATCGGATAAGACTTCTCTATCGGCTAACAAGACGCGGACCGCCGTCCGATATTCCCGAAAGTCGGGCGAATGTCAATTCTCGCGCTCTATGTTCTAACAGAGTTGTGTCACAGAAAAGCAAACTTATAGGTGCGTATACATAGCGCGTACACAATGTTTATTGTCATTATTAAGACCAGTTATATATTTTTCTACGAAAATATCTCTCGGGACTTCGAAGTCGTCTTAATTTATATTGCGTTACGTAGTAATTGATTCAGTTGTTAACATCAGAAGTCCCGAGGAATGCAATGCTCCCGCCAACTTCGGCGCCTATCTCACAAGTTGGAGCAGAAGTTATACTCAATTTCGCGATGGTTTTCAACGTTATAACGAGCTCTCGTTATATAATAACGAGCAGCTTTCTCGGGGCTTCGTTTGTTGGTTGCGAGCACTAATACCGGGCGTATATATTCATTCACATTGCCACGCGGTTATAGCATGTTAGTAAATGGGAGTTGCTAAAACATGACGTTTTGCTGATTATTTTGTTTACGACGCGACGAGGACATGTACACGTCCTAGGTGTGCATGTATGTACCCACGTATATTTCACACACACGCGCATATTCTGTGTATGTACGTGCAAAAAAAAAAGGTTACCTTTAATGTTACGTATAAATATAAATCCGCGGGCTTTAATGTACTCTTCCTTTGTGCAAAACAACAAAAAAAGTGAACATATTTAATTTTAATAACATATAATTCCCGAAAAAAATTTGCACGTAAACATATTTAATTTTAATACACACGTAATTCCCGAAAAAAATTTTTACACGCAAAATCGTATATTCGAAAGTAAATATTTAAACAATGTGAACCTACAATATGGATAATAATTATTACGGTTTTGATTTTATATTTATTTTCTTGGACACACATGGACACACACGCGTGCTGAAAATTCATAATACTCGCGCACAAATGATTAAAAGATACATATAAACTTTATATTTCGAACCACTGAATTGTTTGATCCTCATAATGATAATTGTGGCGACGAAAACGATGATAATAATAATGTAGCAATAATTTTATTTCCGCCCGAAGCGGCATTAAATTGTTGCTAAATGACAACAGAAAGGAGGAGGAGGGAATCAGAGAAAAAGCGTGGAGCGAGTTTACCGAAGAGACAAACATACACGTTATTATATGGTTGGCTGCGACATTTTGTTAATTTATCGGTCGCGTGGATCCTTGCCACTCATTTGCATAATGCCAACACTCGTTCTCGTGTTCTGTTCGTTTATTTTTCGGAAATCAAAGTACTGTTTTGATACCTAAAAATAGTCGTGCGAAAATTGCGCGCAATTCGCATGCGTTCACGAGAAATTAAGAAATCCAGTTGAGACGGTCACGTAACACAAATACGAAGGTGCGCGCTCGTCAACGTCACCGCGACGTATTTCTTTTTCCTCCCCACTCGGTTACGTGAGAAAGGAGTGACGGACAGACGGAGAAACAGCGAGACGCAAGTTTAATTATGGAACTGGCACTAAAAACTTCAGGCCGGCAAAAAAAGGTGTGTTACCGCACGTGCCCGCGATTCGTCCTGACAAACGTGCACGAGAGTGGGAAGAAGAGTAAAACGTAAAAGAACGAAAAGAAAGAGAAAAAAGGGAGGAGCGCGCGCGCGCGCGTACGCGGGAGACTCTTTTTAAAGCGTTTACATCTCTGACAGAGGGTGCAATTCTATACGTGCGCGAGAGGTTTCGCCGTTTTCATCCGCGGCGTAGGCGTTGCCAAGTGTCAATGCCCCTAATGGCGTTCAGGAAAGCTTTCAATGCTTTTAATTATTTCCATCTTTTTTCCTTCGACACAACTTCAAAGAGTACTCGATCGACCGCCACTCCTCCTCCCCCCCACCTCCTTTTCCTGTTCGCCTCGACCGCGCGGCTTCCGTTCTTTCTCGCTTGCGCGTCCATCGAAGAGCCGGATCCTCCGACTTCGAGCCCGAGTGCCGGGCCGGGCCGGGCGTTTAAAAAGTAAAAAGGGTAGGTAGAGCCCCGCGCGCTCGGCGTTGACGATAATTGGCTGTCGGAATAGCTGCAGCTGATAACTTAATTATGAAATTCCTATCTCATTTCATCGCGAGCGTCTCTCGTGCCTCCGCGAATTCCACGTTGGCGCGGAGTGTCGGTTCTCGTATTGGATTGTGGAACGCGCCAGGTCCCTTCAGTGCGATTTCCGGAAAGAAACGAATTATAAACTTCACCGACCGAACGAAATGGCCGATCGCGACGTGCGAATGTGTAAACTGAAAACACGAAAATATCGCGTGTGCAACGAAACCTACTAAAATCGAAACATATTCTATCGTACTTTTGAAATAGTGTCGCACGGTGCTGTGCGAAGTTGTACGAACGTGTCACAATACTGTCGTACGTGTTATTCAAAATATGTTCAACTAGGTCAGGTGATACGTTATGCTAAAATATTTTATTCAGAGAAGAGAGAGACAGAGAAGAGAGTTTGTCATTCACCTGCAAATTATCGTCCTTTAGGAAGCAATGTATCCGTCCGCTGTGATAGGCTGTCATTATGTAAAACCGGCCGCGCTGTTCGCAATTTCTTCACTGTCCGCGACAGGCGGCTGTTTCTGCGTGCGATAAACGAGCGACAAACCGTCATTCCTCGCTCCGAACAAGCGAGCCAGGTCAATCGTTTTCAAATGTTTCCTCATTGCCGGCCCGTTTCTCGGTTAAGTTTCGCAAAGAAGGTACGTGGGAGCGCAACCCCCAGAAGAATCGCTCATGAAAGGCAGCGCTAGCAACCGGCATCGAAAGAGAGAGAGAGAGTCTGGAACGGTGCGTGGGCAACCGCCAAACTTAGTTAAAAACTTTGCAGTCAGCTCGGAATTTCAAGCTTGCCTTCTTGGGGCCACATAGCACTCGCGAGCTCGAGAGTGAACAAGAAAGACACGTCGAAATTCAACGAAAGCGGGGCTGTCGTTTTCTTCGCTCTTCTTTGCGAAAAGAAAGATATAGAAAGAGAGAGAGAGAGAAAAAGCTTTACGTGCCGTCGAGAAACTATTTCCGAATTTTCAAGCGATTCCAAAGTCGGGCTAGCGTGCCGATGTGTCTGTTCGACGAGATTCTCGCGGAATCGGCACTTGCTCTTTAGCGCGCCCCGCTAGCCGGCACGACTGTCTAGATAGTGCATAAAAGCGCGTGCCTCGCATCCAGAACGCGCGACGACGACAACGACGACGTGTATGCCGTAAATTACGGGGGAGTAATAAAACGCGCAATATATGATATTACCGAGTTATTGTCAGAACCGCGGCACTAATAACGCGGCATTATACGAGACAGACGTTCGCGTTTGTTCCAAGTCGTCGGTACTACAAAGCACGCAGTCTCGCTGCGATTTCATTGATAATAAGTCTGTTGTCCGTTTTTTTTTTTTTTTTCTTTTTTTTGCCGCGCGTTATAAATGTCAGGAATCTCAGCCGTGACGAATACGAAAAGACGAATTACGACAACGACGACGACAACAACGAACGCTCGCAGAACAGAATACGAGATGTCGTAAATTGTCCTTCCATATTTTTAATACGATAAAGTAACGGATAACGACGAGGAGCGCGAATAAGACGAGAAAAACAAAAGAACGCAATTCCTCTCGATGGTTCTCGACGCGAAATCACGGCATGCATATATACTTTCAAAAGGCGCAATTCTTCCTTGGCATTATCGCACCCGCCATTAATCTCGATCATAAACGATACGCGATCTCCCGCGCGCGATGCAACCGCTGCCGCCGCCGCCCGTAACCGCTTTAGCGTCGCACGGAACCGCGCTTTAATCCGTGGACATAAAACTCCGCCGAGCGTCGTGCCGTCTCGCGATTATGCCGCGGTCGTTAGTAAGTCATTTCGTGTCACGGGGACGTCGTCGCCCCTGCGAGGCGATTCGAGAAGCGGCGCAAAAATATTTCCGCCGACTTCTCTGTGCGAAAGTCAAGACAAGGAAGAAATAATAATAAAACTGTAAACGACGGCAGAGAGAGAGAGAAAGAGAGAGAGAGAGAGAGGGAGAGAGAGAGAGAGAGAGGAAAATCGCTGAGATCCCGATATATGAGCGGGTCCGCACACTCGGAAGGGAGGTGGAAAGAGGAGGGCATCGGGCACCGTAAACGACAGCGATAATAACAGTTGCAGCTTTATCGTCACGTACCGTTAATGGAGGCTGAATCGGAAATATCATCGTCGCGTCCCGTTCGAATCGTTTCCACGACGCCCGGAAAATCCGAAACGTGCCCTACGATCGTTTGAGATACTCTCACGTTGTGAGATGTATGACCGTCTTCGATCGGGTAGCCCAGTTTACACAAACAGAGAGAAAGAGAGAGGGTTTCTAAAAATTTCTTTTCTCTCTTCTTCTCTCTCTTGAACCATTCTTCTGTATGAAACGCTCTCGCTTACTTTTATTTAATTACTCCACGACAACGAGTGGAAATTAAATCGCAAAAATGTCATTGATGCGTCTTGCCACGTTAATTGCCAACTCGATGATAAATATTTGCATAATGCAAAAATCAACGCGCGCTTTTAAATCATTCGCTGCATGAGTATGTTGCAATTGTATGTCAGCGTTGAGGAATTGTTTTTTGCGAATTTTGCGCGTCTCGTTGCCAAAACCGACCGACCGCAATATCTTCTTTCGTACGAATAAACGCATTCCTTCCGGGCGTAATTAGATCAGATCTCGCGACGCGCAGCATTCGTCCGAAATTACAACTCACGGTATAGGAGGAAGGTATTCCCGGACTTCCTCCCCGGGTCTGGTATTAGAAGATTCGAAGACCAAAGTCGGCCGATAGATACCGGGTCTTACCGCGGTCGCGGCATGGCGGGACTATTGTCTCACTTCCTCTCTCCGGTAGCTCGTGTACCTCCGGTAATATCGCATTATGCCCTCGCGACTAATGGAGATGCTAATTCCGTCTCCGCACCGTCGGGCGGCTTCCTTGGAAGCGGCAAGAAGGTTGATGGCGCAGACAGGAAAGGAGGGAGCGGGGAATGAGAGAGAGAGAGATAGAAGATAGCAGTGTGGCTCTTCCATCTCCGAGTCACCTCAATCTCCCGCAATCGTGCGGAATATCATGAATGCCGGAGTGTATCTCGATGAATGGCTGCAGTCGGAAGGGTGGTATTGCCGATGGGGATGGGGCGGCGAGGGGGAAGAATGGGCCATTCAGCGGATTGATTGATTTACTTCCTCGCCAGCTCGATCGTCATCGTGGCGCGAAACGAAAATGTTACGTTGTGTCGTCGTCGAGTCTTAGCGACTCACTTCCGGAAATACAACGCGATCGTTCTTCGTGAGTGAAAAAAATAAGACGAACGACATCGATCGCGTAATTGTCCCTCTCTCCTCTTGGCCCTCTCTCCTTGATATTTTCAAGGAAGACCGTATCATCGAGAACTGCATTTTCCGCATATTTTCTTTTTCTCGCACGGTCGCAGCACGTCTCGCGGAATAATTGTATATTTACAGTTAAGCAAAAAATTGGATTTTCTCGAAATACATGAGTGAATCGTGTTATTTACAGACCGCGTGACATATTGCGTCGTTATGCGCGCGCCGCGTTATTGCTCGGCTTCGTTATGCCGATCGAAAATCCGCCGATCAAATTTGACATGGACTGCGCAATCAAATTCAACGTGTATAACGAACATACCTTTTTCCATTAACTTTCTATATATAGATACAAGGCGGATGGAAATGTCAGCGAAGCCGAGCTTGTTCCGAAATATTAGCTCGATCGATCGTAATCTCTTAGCGCTCCGCGTATTACGCGCAATCGCGTTTCAAAAAATTATTATTATTATTATTATTATTACGACGGACATGGGATATTTCATGAGAGAGAGAAAGAGAGAGAGGAAGAAACGCGAACTCGGTTAATTTTATCGTCGGAAAGCTATCGCGAATTTGACCGTGTAACTTTTTTATTTCGCCGTGATTAGCTCGCTCTGATTAGGATTAACAACGCGAGATTGAGCCGTGGGTAAGGTTGCGTGGCGTTCCTCCATGTAATATTCAACAAGGTGAATCTAAGCAAGCATCGCGTGCATTCGCAGCACCAACAGCCTTAAATGTCCTCCCACGGACTTTGCTTTCCCTCCCTTTTGCGCGCGTGTGTGTGTGTGTGTGTCCACTGCTTCTCGGCTGCCATTTGCCATTCCTCGCTTTCTCGTCCTTCCCGAATCCAACCCGGTCAGGCTGTATAACCCTCTTTCCGTCTGCAGCTTTCTCTCCTCTTTCGTGCCGTTCGTTCTCGTCTTCCCGTTCTTATTCCTTCAATCTCGCATTATCCCGCAAATAGCTCGGCTGCTCGACCGCGTCTCGAAAGTCCGACTGTTCTCGCTACTCAACCCTAGACGCATTGCGATCGATAGTTACACGTCGCCTTTGCCATTCCTCTCGCGCGTACACACACACACACACACACACACACAATTCTCGCGAATGTTGTGTTTCCGCACGTCTTTTTATCCCGCGCGACACTTCTACTGTGATGCAAGAATTTGTATCTTAAGGATATAAGTAATGCGTGTCCGTTCGCGAAAATATAAATCAATCGAACCGATTTCTCAGACGCGCGAGTTGAGTAACGACGCGGCAAATCAATCGTGAAATACGTTTATTAATTTTCGCGTCGCGAGCGATGCTTTTAGCCAATTGGGGACGATCGATAAGCGCTAAGCGAGTTTGGGAATTCTTTCCCTTCTCGTCTACTTCTTTTCCGTCCTCGCTCGCCTCCAAGAGTCTCTTCCTCTAGAAAGCATCGAGAATTCAGTGCTTCGCAGTGCCTGCGGCAGCGGCACCTTAAATTAATGATCTTGAAAGCCTAAAGCGTCGGTAGACACTCCGGAACAGGAGAATGCACTCAAGGGGTGACCGCTAGCTTCTAAGTCTCTTAGACCACGGGTGGCTCTCGCTAGCCCCGCATAAACCCCCGGCTCCGTCCAAATGTTAGTAAACTAAATATCTTATTAACCCCTTAAGCTGCCACGAGTTAAGCCTTGTGTTACGCTTCATAACTTTTCGCGGTGGTTTAACGCCCTTATGGGACTAATTCGATCCATTCCTCTCTCTCTCTCTGTATGGAACTTAAATGACGGAAAGATGGGTATAACGCGATTAAACGAAAATCGATTAAAGGTTTCGAGCGCGCTTGACTCGAATTCATTTCAGTTAACGCTTATCGACGCTCACATTAACCCGATGATGTAACGGCGGGATGAAAAATAAAAATTGGCTCGGAGTTTATTAGCTGCGTCGTCGAACTGCATCTGAAATGTATTTAATTTCGATGAAAAAAAAAAAAAAAAAGTTTTGCGAGAAAACATTCGCGAATTCTCACGATATTCTCTTCTCGACCTGATGCTGCTATACCGGGGAGAACAAATTTTCAATTGTCAGAAGAGAAGCAGTCGACTCGCAAGTTAAACCGAAACTTTCGGCCAACTGCCGCGAAACGACGTGGAATGTACATTAAGCAGTAGTACTTAAAACATAACCGACTATTTCATTAACGCCTTGTCTCTTGTACCGACGCCTTCTCTCACTCGAGCGAGCACTTAAACTGCGCTTTTCTCTCGCCCTCTCGTCCCGACCTTTTCGCTCTTCCCTTTCTGCATTCTCTTGGCCTCTTTTCCTCGGACTCACTTTCCAGACGACTTTGCCGTTTTCTGCATATGTAAACGGCGGCGCTGCACTCTAGTTAACTACACTAAGTACCGGTTTTTACTCTCAACGCCCGCGTTGAGCCTCGAAGAAAGAACTTTAACGTAGACTTTGTTTCTTTTGGTCCCGACTATTTTTGATACTTGGTTCGTCTCTCGTTAGTATAAAGATGTTCCCCGTATTCGCACGTTCTCTCAGACTCTCTAAAAAAAAAGAGAGAATCATGTACGCATAATAAACTTGTTGTTTATATGCTAACAGTTCTTTAATATAACACGAAATTACGTTACTTGCATGTTTGTTTAAAGTAACTGTTAAGAAATTAATTAAAAATTGTGAATGTTACTTTTCGCGTTAAACAGACAATAATTTTGTTCTTAAATGTGTACTGCAGTTGATAAACACCAAAAATATCAATTGTATTTAACTGGTTAATCAATCAGTAAAAATTGATCCGTTATTAATCCCTCGCATACATTGTTAATCGACGATTAAATCAAACTATTGTTAAAATCTCTCTCAAAGCGGATCCCGAAGACGACAAATTCATGCAACAACACGCAATCAGCTCGGAGGCTATTTGAACTGTTTCAACGTAACGTTAAACAGGAAAACAACATACGGTCGCTAAAAGTATCCGGTCTCCGTGTTTGCGCATATTTAAATTCGTTCGTTACAAGCGCAAGGCGCAGATGTCGTTAATTTGTAATACGCGTTGTGGAACGTGAAACAAAACAAAACAAACAAAAAAAAACGAACGTTGAGGGAGCGTTGCTACTAAAGGACTGCAAGAGTTGTGCATTAAACGCGGGTGACGAAAGGTACAGAACCTCTTCTCCGCGCGAGAGCGACAACGCGGACACAATCGATACTTTTTCATTATGACTAGCCGAGGCAATTACTCCGCGTCATGGTAAAAGTGAGGTACCTAAATGTAATTAGTTGTCGTCGGCAGGGTGCTTACCTAGATGGTCCGCGCCATTGTATACGTGGCGCAATTACAATTTAATTTTGTTTCCCGGCCCGTTATAAACGAGTGTGCTTCATGGGCAGCTTCGCGCGTCGAGACGAAACTCTCGGACTAAACTTTCAGCGACCGTTCCAACTAGAGAGACGTGCGCTCTTTCTCTCTCTCTCTCTCTCTCTCTTTCTCGTTTCGCCCTTTCGCGGCACGTAGGTTTCCCTTTGATTCGCGCGCTAATTAATTATATTTCAATAAAGTCGTACGCGCGCAATTTTCATGTTGCAGCACCGCCACCACCCACCACGTTCTGCGACTAAACGAGGCGCGTAACGCGCCTGCATATTTCGCAACAATTCTACTTCGTTATTCTCAGATTCGCAACGGGCTAAAAGGGATACGTGCCTTTCAACGCCGCCGCCTCTTTCTCCCCTTTTCCTTCCTCCTCCCCCGCAAGCGCAATAAGCGCCGATGCGAATAACGGTGCGGAAAAAAAGAATTTAACGAACCGATTAATCCCCGATAGCTCGCGCTCGAGAGTGCAACGACAAAGCGACATTAACGTTTATCGTTATTACCGGCACGGTCGTAAGTCACGGCGAAAGACCGCGGGCACTCTTTTATTGCGAGAAACGAGCGCGGTTTAAAGGTGGTACGGAGAAAATGGGCCGGCACGACAGAAACAGAACAAGGGAGAACGGGGGAGAGGATGGATGCTGAAGAGGACGGAGAATAAAGGACGACAAAGAGGACGCGGGAACGGAAGGGGCGGTGGTAGTTTGGGGGAGAGGTACCGCAGCACGAGCCGGTAAGGGTCCGAAGTCTTGAAAAGCCGCGCGCTAAAATTCTTCTCTGAGAAAAATTGTTTTCCGATATTGGATTCGCATTGGCCGCGCGCGTGCTATGCGTTTTGCGGCAGCGCATTTCAAATAAGTCGGGGAGTGAGAGAGAACAGAGTGTTAAGTGTGTGACGAGATGAAATGAGCGGCTGCGACGAGCGGTGCGCGAGCGGAAATTGTCGCGTCGGGTATTTCGTGTGCCGCGTCCCGGCTTTTTTACACACGACAAAAATTGCCTACGATCGCATTGCACATTGTAATCACTTCCGATACGATTGCACACGTGATTACTAGGTATGGGCGAAGTTTGGAGCACAATTTGCCGCCAGCAATTTAGCGCGCGGCTGGTTTGTTTATCGGCTCTCTGATGACACGTTTCGTCGTTACCGAAGTCGCACAATTTCGGATCGTTTTCCGTATCGCGCTATCGGGCAAGCTGGCCGAAGAATGAAACTCGGTGTTGTGAATTAAAAAACATTTTCTCTCTCTCTCTCTCTCTTTTTTTGCGCGCTGCGAACACTTTGAAATGTTATTCCCCGCGACATTTTGTTCGACAAAATTGATTTTTGAAATAAATAGTGTTTTTTTATATTTACCCGTAGCAAATTAAAATACATATATATGAAAACAATTTTGTCGAATAACACGTCGAATAATCGTGTCCTCTCGTATATTTAAACAAAAATTTCGAGTTACAAATTTAACTATAATTTGTAAGCTTCTCTTTCCACAAGACATTTCTTGCAACGCGCGTCCTATCTCGTAATACATAACAAGATATACGTAATACAGAACGACTCTTAGCAGCAAAACTAAGGGTCCGTTGAACTTTTCGAGTGATATTTACACGGGCCACCGGGATGAGGCCAGCTATGAATATTCAGGGCAAACTGCTGCTAAACTAGGCAATGAATGAGTCGGTTAGTCTCGAGCCGAGCTCTCGCCATCGAGCGAGAAAGCAATGAACGGAGAAAACGGTGAATAGATAGAGAGAAAGAGAACATGCCATTCTCGCAGTCGTTACGTTTAAAAAGTTGATAATGCCAGGCCCTCGGAATTACGATCTCTTGTATGTATTTAGAAAATAATTTATGAATTTTAATTTTTGCAAACTTCGATTCTCTTTTTTTTTGTAATTTTTACTACTCAGGTACGCACATATCGCTTTTAACAAACCAAGTTTTCGAAACAAGAAACGTTAAGAACTAGCTTCTTAATAACTTAAATAATAAAGTGATGCGTAAATGTCTGTGTTACGAGAAAATTATCATTTAATTTTCACGAAAGATATTGTTGGAAAAATCCTGAAATTATCGCGTGTGTTTACATTTTATTAGGACATACACAGCGCGAAGCTTTATTATGTATGGAAAATCAATACGCGATAACTAACGATTTGCCGGAATGCGTGCGACTGACGCTTTGCATGCGGATATCGATTATCAGTTAAGTAGTTCCAGCCAGAACGGAATCGGTCATTCCTGCAGCGTATTTACGAGCGCCAAATCGCTGCGATTATCACGCGAGCTATAAATACGGAATATTACACGCTCGAAATGTTAATTATCTAACACCGTGTGTGCTTCTAACGCGCTTTGTTACTCAACTGCGGCAGTTGCAACGTGTAAACACGATCAATCAGATTTCTCTAAATGTATATAAATACATGTAAATTACAAAAATTGTTTTCTCGTTTGTTTACACTATCTGACTCGATGTATCGAAGTTATATACGCGTTTTTTCCTAGTTAAAGAACTGACCGGCTTCGGAGGAGTTGGCGGAACCGCTTATAAGACGCGTTAAAAGGAAGAGTCGCGGTCGAGTGTGCTCTCTCTCTTTCTCTCTCTCTCTCTTTCTCGGACAGCCTTAAAGGGGCCAACTGTTGCAATGGCTGTGCAAAAAGTCGACTGCGAGCGTGCCGCTGGCTTTCGAAGTATCAAGCTCCGCCCGGGCAACTCTCTGCCCAGGCGGAGAGATGCTTAAACTTCGTCGACAAGCTGCAATACCTTCGCCATCCGTCTGAGCATACGTCTTGCATAATTTACGCGCAAGTACGTCAGCGCCGATGTACGTTATACGCGCGCGGCATGAAGAGAGAGAGAGAGAGAGCGCGCCGGAAGAAGAACTACAATACTTCACGCGCAAAAGCACACGCATTTCTCCCGCGTCGTACTTTAATACGTAATCATTCGCAGCAGTTCGCGTTAGGTAACCTCATTGCGTATGAATGAAGATGCGCGCAAGCGACGGGGCATTCCTTCGTTCGGCGAAAACTTTTCGGCGCGATGACGTTGAAATAACGAACCGTAAATGCAAATTTTGCATTCACAAAGATACGCCCTCGTACGCGCAACTTTTTCGCGAATAAGTTTTCGCGGAACGGACGTTGTAAACGTTTTTTTTTCTTTTTTTCACGGTTGTTCTTTTATGAAAAGTCGTATCCCTCTGGAAAAGGAACCCGGACCCTCCGGAGAGACGCGTCCGGCGCGAGCTATCCAGAAGGCGAACGTCTCATATTTCCTTTATTAGTCTTACATCTCCACAGCCGTCCCGTTTCTAGCAGACCCTCTCCCTCTCCCTCCCAAGTAAGAACTCGGAATATATTCCTTATTTCGCTGGTTAAATCCTCCACTCTTTGCCCGGAAAAAAACGAGATATCCTGCGTTACGTCGCGGATATATATTTCGCAGCCCTTACTTTCATAGACTCCGCACTTACCTTCCTATTTCCCGGCGCTAACAGCAGCGCGGTGGTTGCATTTACGAGCGCGAAGATGAATCGCTAGCTTCTTCTTCATTTTTTTTTCTCAAAGTGAGATCGCGACTCTTCGAGGAGAGCGACTCTTCAAGGCAACTGCGGAGAGATGTTCGCGATGAAGATGTTCGCGGAAACGCGAAAAAGAGAGAGAGAGAGAGAGAGAGAGAGAGAGAGAAAGATTTGAAGAATCTTTTTTTTCCTTGAAGCTCATGCAATTATCGTTCTCTTGACGCAAAACCATCTTTGCCGAAGAGCTTTGCTGAAGTTTGAAGACACGAATTCGTCCCGAGATTCAAACACAAAGGCTGCACGTGTATTTTCACGTCGCAAAGCCGAAGACGATATCGAGATGACCAACAGCCCTCGCACAACTGTGTTTGGGAAGGGGGCGAGTAATCTCCTTTCCGCCCTCTCTTGCTCCCTCAAGCTGGCCAACAACGCGCACACGGGGGAGAAATCGCGATCACGTTTGGTGTTGCGGTCACGTTCGCGTATTTCAGAGTACGTGATGTTTGTGAGATGTCCACGATCATTAAGCCTTCCAGCTGCGCGCGCGATCAGCGAGCGTCGGCGTCCGGAAATTTCGTTATACACGCGCGGAAATACCAAATTTATCGGACATCGAATATCGCTCACCACTCCGCGGGTTAACAAAGAGCGATTTCGACTGAAAAAAAAAAAAAAAGGAGGCGGCGCAGTCGTTTATCTCCGAGATCGTATCGGGAGAACGAGGGAGGGGAGTGGACTCTGACATTATCGAAGCTCGCCTTTAATCCCATTAGGATTTACGAGTTTTACGGGATCTCATTATGGATGCAACTAATTGCCAGCGGGATAAAGTCTTCTTTCATGGGTCGTATAACTGATTCGAGAGGCCACGGGAGAGGCGCGTTCGAATCTCAGAATCTCCTCATCCGTTTTAGCCTACGGCGTTCATTTGAGCGCCGCGGGCTAAATCATCGGCGCAATTTCGTTTTCTTTTTACTTTTTTTTACTCTTGCACGTGTAAAATAACACAAACAACGTTTCATCGATGCGACGAAAACGAGATAAAAATAGTCATCAAAGACGCAAAAACTATCTCATGTAAAAATCGCAGTAAAATACAAAGAGCGCGAGTTTTGCAAAACGTCACATGCTGCGTGTAACGCGGAAAAATCGGCATCCAAAAAAAAAAGCTGTCGGAATATCGTTTCCCGATACGTGAAATTTTCTGCTCTTCTGCCCGAGAATCTCATTTGCTCTCAGATGGAAACGGGAGTTTAATTGCGTTCTTTTTGATTCGAAACGAAACGACGCACGATGAAGTCGGTTGATGCATCCCGATGCGCAATACACGCGTGTGTGAAAAGAAATGAGCGATACGTATAGCTCTTTTTTTTCTCTCTTTCTCTCTCTCTTTCTTTCTTTCGTCATGCAATATTTTCGCGCTCGGATTTCGAGCGCGTATTGTAAATTCTTCACTTTGAGAATATACAACTCAATATCCAACGCACAATTTCGGCGGACTCCGGCTTTTCTCCCCGCGTGCTTAGGAGTCGTCCGAGATACAAGTCAGATACGACCGGCGGAACAATATTTTCCTGGCGGGCACTTCGCCAGAAGCTCGCGGCTCGGGTGAAGATTAGCGCAGCCTTGGTAACGACCTTATAAAACACCGAGCTCAGCCAGCGTGCGCCGAAAATATTGCCTCGCAAATTGAAAGGTACGGCGGAGGCGTGCTCCAGAGCTTCTGCTTTTCCGTGCCCCTTTCTTCTATCTTTCTATCTTTCTCTCTCTCTCTTTATCTTTTCTCCGATGCGCGCCTTCTGCTCTCGCCACGAGAAGAGAACAGATTCGCCCACGAAAGCGTCGCGAGAGGAAGTTCCGCTCGAAGATTTCGCTGAATACTATGTTCGCGAACAAAGTCCCCGCAAAGTTTCGCGAGGATCAATGGGCGCGTCTGTTTTCCCGATCGTATAATGTGAGTGGATAACGTAATAAGTTCATGTCCGCGCGAGATTATTCGCCCAATAAAAGAGATTGAATTTGTGAGACTGAACATCCGAATGTATAAAACCGATAATAGATAATTGTCAGCTAGTTAGTCAATTTTTAAGATAATGAGCGAAATGCATTTTGTTGCAGAATATCTTTTAATCTCTTTTTTTTTTTTTTTTCTGCTATTGCGAAGCGCGTTGCGATACGGACAATTAAAAACGAAAACGATGTGAATACAAGTACTTTCTCATCATATGAGCTAACACAATTCTTGCGTATTCGGCGAGCGCAACATGTTACGTGAGGCCTGTTGTTCGCTCTTTTTTTTTTTTTTTTTTTTTTTTTTTGTTTTGAATGAAGTACCATCTCCCCGAGGGAAAGTGAATCGTTGCAGTACCCTTGAAGTATAATTCTCCGCATGTATCTTTTTCTCTCTCTCTCTCGCTTATATCTCGCGTAACCGACCCTTTTCGAAGCGAGCGTTGTGTGTGTATGTGTGCGCGCGCGGCTCGACGTAATTATTTCGCAATTTACTACCCGTCGCAGGATGTAGATTTAAAATAGCCCGTATTTATCGTACTCGGCGGTGAGACGAAACACCCGAGGGAACTGTAAGCTGCCGCTCACGTATACACGCTCTGTGGATGCCCGCTCGTATAATAAGACTCTTCAGGCTTCCCGTGCGAAGAATGAGACGCGCATTCGAGCGCATCAAAAGTGTCTTCGTTATGTGAAACGACGCAAACGGCATTAACCTCACCGCTTTCTCTCTCTCTTTCTTTCTCTTTCTCTCGCGCGCTTACATATCTGTGCACGCAATTTCACGGAATATTCCAGAATATTTGACGATAAAATAAACGCGCATTACGGCAGCCAATTTGCCATTTTCCGGCAAAACTCTGGCAAATAAAAAGCAGGTTGGTCCAGCCGAGATAATTATCGTCCGAGCCAATGCTTTTTCTTCCGCGCGCGCGCCCACGTCGGGGTAATGTCGCGACATTAGGGGCAGAGATAGGTAGGGTAGGTGGGCCGGACTTGGCTCCGTGCACCGGAGTGCTAGAGACGATTCGGCGTGTGCAATGGCTCGTAACGCCGCCGCCGCCGCGCGCAGCGAGCGGCTTGGATCCGCCTCGCCGCTGCGAGAGGACGGAGATTCTCGACGCTTGGCCGGCGGCCAAGCGTCGCTTTACTTTATTCGACTTCGCGCGAGGAGCATCGAGCAAAGTACACATCGGGATACAGACATATTGATGTCCTCGAAAAAGTAGTCGCGTCACCGAATATCTTACATAACCGCCACATATAGGCTATAGAGCTCGCCCACGCACCGTCATCATCTCGATCCACACTTTCACCTCCTCTTGCGCCGCAAAAATATCAACCCTTGAAGAAAATATAATTGACGCATCGTGTTTTTCTCGACTTCAATGAGAAAACTACGTCAATTTGCCGACGTCTTGTGAAGAAAATTAGCGAAATTAATTAGTGTCTGCAGATATTGAAAGTTTCGTTTATTAAGAAGAATCTGATAAGAGAGAAGACTGCTCTCGGAAATTATCTTTCGTTCTCTCTGATCTACTTAAAAATAAGTATTGACCCGAGGGAGCTTAACGAGACGAGTGTATATCGCGCTGTACCGAACGAGCTAACGAAAGGGAGAAAGAGAGAGAGAGAGAGAGAGAGAGAGAGAGAAGAGGCAAAGGAACAAGAAAGCGGAGAGGGTGTAATCCTTCGGTTCGACAGTCTCGGAGAAGCTGGCCACGAACTTTTCTTCCGTATTATATGGTTCTTTTACGGAGGCGGGCAGTCCGTTTCTGCGGATAAGAGAATCAAGCCGGTACCTACAACGGCCACTGCAGAGAAAAGGTTAACGGCGCTTTAATTGGCCGGGCGCATCGCCCCGAGTTAGGAAACGGGAACTAATCCAACGCGGACTCCGGGGCGAGCAAGCAAGCTTGACCAAGAAAATGCCCCATGGTCACTAACGTCAGGCACAGACGCGCACACCCTCTCTCCGCGCGCGCGCGCGTGCTCCCGCCCAACTATACTGCTCCCCCTCAACGCGCTTTCGTTTCTCCTAGTGCTTTCACTGCGAACACCTATATATACACGCTCGAGCAAAATCGTTTCTTCTGCTTTACGGTTTTAATAAATCTCCGCGAGGTAATTCGCGGTGGGTCGGGACGGACATTAAACTCAATGCTTCTGCGAGTCTCGCTTACTCGATTCACCACTCTCTCTCTCTCTCTCCCCTTTGCTCTTTCGCTTCGAATCCGTAGGACCGGATTTGCCAGGAATTAATGATAGAGATTGAAGTTCTACGTACACGCGAGTAATAAGTACGCGCGTTACAAATAAAGGAATTTCTCGAACGTAAGAACAACAAATATCGGGAACTTTTAACAAGTTCCAACAGATTTGGAAAAATCGAATCAAGAGCGTCGAAGTTTGCACCATATCTTTTTGTTTTTAAACGGATACATATATAGTTTGTAATATATTTTATGGCACATCCATTTCGCGCTAAGCTCCACGTGGAAGACGAGCTTTCGGCAGAATGTGCGGGATTAGCGTCAATCTCCTAGAGCGCGCGTTCGTGCTGGCGTGACGTATTTTCGGCTTTGAATTTTCGTTCCTCGCGAGTGACGCGTGCTTTAATCATTGGTCGATCGCGGTGAGCAATCTTCGTTGGATCGTCGGGTTGTTTGTCAAGCAAAATTCTCGTCATGCGACGCCCCGTATTACGCGTTTCGCCTGTACCTACGCTACACACACACACACACGCTCGCTCCCGCTCTCTCTCTCTCTCTCCTCTCGCTCGGCTATCTTAACTCCGCCGCCAAAGAAAACCGCCACGTTGCGGTAATGTTTATCGAACATGATTTCGGCGGGTTCGCGAGGATTAAACGCGAGCTGGATTGCTTTAATGAACCCGAGCGCATCGTTCGAACGGACGAATTTGCTCCCGTTGCCACGCGAAAGCCACGAGCGTTACGGTAAATGAAAATTTAATCTGCAGATCGATGCCGTCCGTAGCGTTTTGCGTGGCAATATGTCCACCGGTCGTTAATTCATACTGACTTTCACTCTGCTACTGCATCATTAAAACGCGCGAAACACGCGTGACATCAATGTACATGTGTACGTATATTCTACTGATTCACCTCTTCCCTCACTAATTGTTGGTTGTTCTGTTTTCTTTTCAGGTGAGTCACACACAAATCACGCAGCTACTTTTATGCATTTACGATACCCGAAAACGGTAAGAACAATTCAAGCGTAGTGCGTAGCGAAAAAACGAATCTGGAAGAAAAGTATGTTACACGTCGCGTTTGAAACTCCGGTAGTTTAACGCGTTTTGATTCGCGCGAGAGACGATCGCGGGAGACGATCTTTGAAAACTCGATAATCGAAAAGCAGAAGAGAAATACGACGTTTGAATTATGAGCTTAATAAGCTAATAAACTGTCTCGCGCGAGGTATACACATATACATTGCGTTATAAGGACAAAAAGAGAGAAAGAGAGACTTCTTTGAGGAGATAGGACGGCAAGTTTAAAAGTTGGTAAAACGCCCGCGCGCGTAACTTGCGATATTTTTCATTCTGTTTACGGCAGTGGAGTTGTCAGGCATAATGGCGTAATCGTTTGTCAAAGTCGAACGGGAAGAGACGCGCGCTCCCTTTCGCCGGGGCGAAACATAAATCCCGTGATTTACAAAAGTGACACGTAATACAGAGACGAAGGAAATGGCGATTTATGCATAATCCGGAACGCAATTTTCCGTACATCAGCGAAAACTTATCCCATTCTGCGTTCTCATCCTGTGAGGAGAGAAAGAGAGAGAGAGAGAGAGACGTCGCGCGACGAGCATACGGCGCGCGAGGAAAGTAGTGGATTATACACACAGTCGTGATTTTAGCGAAGTCCAGGCAGCATAATAAAAATCTTATTCCGACGGAATACAAGAACACTCGGCTGTGTCTTATTGCATTCGACGACGTTTCATTATAGCGACCCGGGGCGCGTAGCATCGTCGTCGTCGTCGTTGTCGTGGGGGCGCACAACAAATAAATGCGAATTATTCTGATACCGGATGGGACCTTTTGCCGCGAGGGGCGGAGAGACGGTTAGATGGGGAGCGTGTAGCGAGTGGGAGCGTAGGTCGAGAGCGAACGACTGACTGCGAGAGGGGTGGTTTGTAGCCCGGGGGATACGTTCGCAAAACGGAGGTAGTGCGAGCGGTGGGTCGTGAAGAGGGGAAGAGAAAGGGAGTGAGCACGAGACGATAACTCGATCGGACATCCCGAGGCGGACGATGCGATGCAATAGTTTGTATCCGGTGGAGGGTGAGCCACCTCCAATCTTGGCCACGAAGCGCCGCCGCTTAAACAGCCACGACAGAAGCCATTACTTACTCCCTCGTAGCCCGTGGCGCTACGGAAGAACACCTACTCGAATTATTTTCACGGATTCGACGCTTTGATCGCGTTCGTCTTTGTATTGTTCTCCCTCTCGTGGCGCGTCTCACTGTCTCGACTTAAACGATGGACATTCGCGGGGATAATCGTTGACATTTTCCCAAGTGCAATTAGCTCGCGTTGCGTCGCAGCGTGGACCGCAATTAGATCACTCGTGTGTGTTTATCGAGACAAACGAGAAAATTGAAACACAAAAACCGCTTCAGCAGACGCGAGGGGGAACGCGGACATTTAACATTCAACGCGTATGATTAGAGGCGTATATAGTTCAGAGACGCGCGGCAAACACGCGGCGGGAAACTTTGAAAATGAATGATGCAAGGCAAAGTACTTCATTCGTCTCGCTCTTGTTATTTGGGTGGGTGTAGTTAAACTCCGCATATTACCGCTTGTCTGAAATATCGCCCGTAATTTTTAAGGCGAACGTGCCCGCCGGTTGTTATTTTGCGCCTCTTTCTCTCTCTCTCTCTCTATGTTTGCGGAACGTTGACGTCCGCGCGTCGCCGGTGCGACATCGTCACGCCGCGAACCGACACCGAAATTTCACAGAACGCGCGGAGCATATTTCGCAACCCGAAAGAAATGACAATGGAATTATTGCGTTTCCGCTCCGCGTATTTCCGACGAATTAATATTTCGCGAATTAGTTTTTTATTCGTCTCTCAAAGGATTTGCGTCATCAAACGTCAGATATTCCTCGTATTGCGATATTAAAATGCGTTCCGCTCTCGAATGACGTACCGTTGAAGTCCGACGATTTTCCGCCGCGACGGACTCGCGTTGCATCAAAGACCAAGTTGTTAACCATTCTAACCGCGGAATTGAAATCGGAACGCTCTCACCTACTTATCGCAAATACTAACCTTCCCTTAGCTTCGTACCGCGCGCGCTGATCTCAAGAAGTAGGTTGCGCGGATATATATAGAGATATTGAAGAGAAATTTAAAGATTGACCACGTGATGCGCGGATCGTTTTTCGATTGGTCTTACTTTAGCGCTTCGTGATAAAAAAAAGAAGATGACCGTAAGAAGAACAAGACAACTTGTCTGGGATGCAGAAAGTATAATATGTAGCTAACGCGTATAGAATCAAGACGAGAGACAGATTTGTCGCAAAGAGGAAAGCTGAAACGTCCGGAAGGAGGGGACGTAAACAAACGCCGATGTAAGCCGCGCATCCGGCAAACATTACACAAGCTCGTACCTGATGCGAGAGATCTCCTTTCCTGACCGGACCGGTCTATCTCGAAATTTGCTCGGCGAACGCACGCGGATACACAACAGGTAACTGCTTGTTGCACCCTCTCCCTCTCTTCCTCTTCGTATATCCTCGGATATACCTCCATCCGGGGAGAGACCTCCGACCTGTCTTAAACCACGGCAAAGCGGATGTGTTTCCCCAGCGCAAGACGACGCGGTGCAAAGCCGCTGTGAGATACCGTCGGGCCAAACGGTAACCGCTCAACCGTGAGCTCGGATGACTACGGACTTTCGCGTCGGTTTCACGCTAGATAAGAAACCCGCCCGCGCCGCACGTAGCACTTGACAGAACGCTGATGATAAAAGACACGGAAGTATCGTGCCACGTGTAATATGTCGTGGCGCGTGTGTAATCGCGAATTCGTAATATAAATTTCAAAAGCGCGAGAGAATGCGGAAATTAAAACAATAAAATATTACACGGAATGAAAAGTGGAAGTTTTTTTTTTTTTTTATACGTGTTTTCTCTCGGTTATAAAATAAAAGACGGATTTAATTATATTTTGCGAATGAGACCTAAGAGCCCGAAAATTGCTTTGGCTTCCTCTTGCGTAACCGCATCTTGTTCCGAGCGCGCTTGGGAAGTCGCGTCTCGGGGCGAGACATTCCGTTTACAGCAGCCTAAAAGGTTTCGCCCGGCGGAATAATTAGGAAAGCCGCGACGAAGATTTAGGTAGACATTTAGGTGCCGGTGAGACGGCGACGGTTTAAAGCGCGACGGCGGCGGCGGCGGCGGCGGCGACGGCGAGCGACGCGTCACGCGGACGTCGAGACGCTGCAAACGCCGGTTAATCGTCTTGGTTATATGCCCGGCGTATCCTGGCGGTAGAAAGCGCGGATTTAATTAAAACTAGTAGCCCACGGCGAACATATTTTCCGAGAGAGGATACGCCCTCCTCGTACTCGTTACACGAGGGCAGAGAGAGAACTCGGTGGGCGTTTCGGTTCCGGCATTCCGGCACAATGCCGTCGGGCCTTTTTCCGCCGAGAGATGAGAAAATGTAAGTAAATGCGCGTCCGAATTCGAAATGAATGAGATCTGTGCGTGCGGACACGCACGTGGGTTTTAACGCGGACGCGATGTGAATTATTTAAGTAAGGCCCACGGCGCGGTGTGTCGTTGAAAGCAAAACACGCGTGCATTGTCATCAAAAAATGATTTCGTGTCAAGTTGTACCGCGATTCGGTGACTCTATTTATCGCGCGACTCGCTTGCTCTCTCTTTCTCTGTGCGCGCAGTAATTGCTGCAGCGCAAAATATAAAATCGCAATTGCGCGCAGTGATAATAATTAGGACCGACCAAAACGCTCGCAATTCAGGTAATAATGCTATTGATTGAGAAGAACCATTACGCCTGTGCACATTATATATATATATATATATATATGTATATATATTTTGCGTGTAGTTATTAATGCACGATAAATGCACTCGGATGCAAGGCTCTACGTGTATTAATTAATTCCCGCGTAATCGCGAATGTGTACACGCTTATTCATCCATTCAGTCTACAAAACCTATACATCTCTATTGATCCGTTGGTTACACGAAACCGAACGCGCATTCTTCCCCCCGTCTATCATGCCGTTCCGATTCAGCGCGACCGCGCGCGATTGGATGGACTGCTCGCCGAAGTTGCGCACAAAGCGCCGATATATTCCTCGCCATTAAGTGGACGACAATTAAATAGACGGGCGCGTTCGGGTGCCGCAATTTGAGCCGGCCGTTTTAATGGATATACCTTGGCGATATATAGTATATATATCGCATCTCTCTCTATCTATCTATCTCTGCCGCGCGTCGACGAATTAGCGGACACGCCACCGCGCGATCTTCGACCCCGGAGCGTAAACGTTTTACGGCCGTCATGTTGAAATGGATGCACGCGCAATCAAGAAGCGTCCAGCGCACGCTCCGTCCGACCATTTGAGTCCCGCGTAAACGACCGTTTACAACGTAAAATCCTCGCCCGTGGCTATACCCTTTCCTCCCCCTTGTCGTAGAAGACTAGGGAAGTTCAACGAGAGTATACGGACGCGCGGAGCGAGCATTCTCGAGACGCGCTGATACGTCCGACCGTCGTGAAATGCACGCGTACTGACATAAAAGTAAGATCCTTCTGGCACATCGGCGTCGTCAGTTGCGGCACGTAACGCATGAAATCGCCGGGAAGAAGCGATATAAACGCGCCGGTCGCGCCCGTTTATCGCTTCGTTCTGCGAGAGGCGCGGATGATACGCGCGCGCGCGCGCAGACGACACATCGCGCGTTTGCCGAACACACACATACACACAAACTGCGAGAGACATCGTAATAACAGTAAGAATAATGCGATACAAGTAGCAATAGAACGCAAATGTACAGTCGATTATAAAGCTCGGCTGCGGCAATTTCGGCTGGCGATATCGACACATCGCAACGAGTCATCGCTTTTATGCGCGCTTTACGTATGTTTGGAACGGATTAAACAGACAGTTAACGGTTTACGATCTCTCGGAAATCGGAACTCTCTCTCTCTCTCTCTCTGTCCGAGAGGAGCCACCGACTAAATAATTTAGGTCGGAATGACGGAAGTTAAAGGGTATTAGCGTTCGAATGCGAACGAAATCCGTCACGATATATACGGCATTGACTTACAACGAGAACGCCGATGCCAAGTATACGACGCGAAAAATTCGAAAAAACCAGAGCGAACTAAAGTTTCTTCCAATTACTCGAGAGAAAGAGGAAAAGAGGGAGAGAGAGAGAGAAAAACAGAGAGACAGATAATCGTTTTATGATAATGCGCGAAATTCGTACGCGAATTATTTCGACGAAAAGATCGTGTCTTTTGTTATCGCGGCGGAGAGCGATACTATTTTTCTCCAATTACGATTCAAGTAGACATTATTCTCGTTTCGCAGATTTTACTGCTATTACTCAGATAACGTTGGTTGAAGTTTTGTCGAACGACACTCGCTATATACGCAAAGAGCGTGAATTGGGTCAGGAAATCAAGGACGCTTCGCGCTACACACGTTACAGAACGGTCGAAAGATATTTTATGAACATATTTTCGTGATTCGATATAAATGGAGCGGAAAAACGTAATGACGCGCAGCTTTTGATTTAGAAATATCGCGCACAATATTCTCACCGCACAATCAAATTCAATTACGCAATATAACACTAGTTTTGTGCGCGGGAACAAAAGAAATGGAGGAAAATTAATTTATTTGCGCATATATTGAAAGGAAACAAAAAAGAATAGACCGAGAGAGGAAGGGGAGGAAGGGGACAGGTGAAACTCTGAAACGTTCTGTATAATTCGGACTTTGTACATTCAAATTTCGTGTACGCTACTAGAATAACGAAAGTCCGTTGGGACATCGCGATTTTTTCGTCGAATGTTTTTGCGCGCGATATTCCCTCGCGATACGATTAAAATCGCTCCCTTTGTGCGCGAGGCGGGCGCACTTATACAAATCGAACGTGCGCACATACACACACACACGACGCGCGTACGGACTATACGTCGCGGATAACTCTAATGCCGGGGTGGCGCGACGTATTTTCATGACGAGAGAGAGGAGACCGCGCGCCGCCTCCGGTACTTTTCGTCCCGACAGATCAATTTTCATCGCTATGTCCCGCGCTAACTCCTGCCTCTCGACGAAGGCCGCAGGCCGGACAATCGAAAACCTGGCCCCGGGGTGTACGCGGATTTCTCGTTTCACGGCGCCGCTTACGCTGGCGACGCCGCCGCCGTCGCCGTCGTCGTCGTCGTCGTCGTCGTCGTCGTGTTTTCGGTGTCCCCGCGGACGTCGGCACGTCTGTTTGTCCACTTTGGTCTCCACGGCCTCCGAGATATCCGACCCTCCCTTGCCACCCTTCTCGGTCACCCTCGTGCCTTCGTACATATACGCGTACGTGTGTACGTACGTATGTGTATATATGATCGGATATATGTGTATATATATGTATATTGTGTACATATGTACGTCTCTATCTATATGCACGTAGGTATAGGTATACGCCTCCGCCGCCGTGAGAGACCGTCCCTCCGGTGTCAGTTGCGCGTATTTGCTATGCTCGCCCAGGCATGTTTCCAACTAAACTAACCTCGCCACGCCTCGTCGCATCGACGACGCTGCTGCGGCAAAGCGCGCCGCCCCGAATCGAGTCGTTCTCGAGACCTGCGGATACCCGCGCTATAAACGACGCGAACGTCCATCGGATAAAATCAGGAAAATTGCGTACACACGAGAGAAAAGAAGCGGAACGTTGATCATCAGATTTTTGTAATAACGTGTCAAGGTGATTGCGCTGTAGATAGTTTTTAGTTAATAAAAACATAAAAATACGATCATTTATTTATTTATTTCGAAACTGCATTCACGTCATGCACACACGTGGCTAACAACGAGAGAAATCTCAGAAATCGTCGCGGTCTGTGGGATTCTCTGCCGAAGACAACGGGAGCGGTATAACTCTCCAAGCGATCTCTCAAGCAACGACGGGGTTAACCGAGCGTCGCTCGGCAAGCCTTCGAGCTTGCTTTTACATTTGCATTCGACCGTCCGTCCGGTCGGTCCTTTGCCCGTGCTTAATTCGAGCAGAAAGTAGTCGAGCGAACCCCGTAGTGTACAGGGACTCATAATTTCTGCTCGACGGCACCTTCAAAGACGTGGAGAGACGTAATAACGTGGGGAAAGAGAGAAAGAGAGAGAGAGAGAGAGACAGATACAGAAGAAAACGGGACAGAAGAGAAAAGGAAGAGCGCGGCTCCAAAAAGAGGGATAGTCACCGAGAGAAAGAGGGAAATGAGGGTCAGAGCGAGACAGGGGGAGATACGGAGAAATGGTTGAAATCGTGACCAAACCGCTGCTTTGATATACTTTATATAGTCCCTGGTTCGCAGGAAAGAGAGATCGCGGGGCCACTTTGATTACCAGATGATATACTGAGTCTCGTGACGGGATGGCTCGCGATTCGTTCGAGCGTATTGAGAATGCGAGGCTGACCTAAAGCCTCTTTCCTGAAGAATTCTGTCCTTCAATCAAACAAATGCACATTCTTTCATTACATATATATTTTTTTCTGAAAAAAAAGTTGCTGAGCAAATTTATTATTTTACTAATTATATTCACTGAGAGAGTAAGATTATATTCGCTGAGAGAGTAAGTTTGTTGTGAAATATTCTGAAGCATATTCGTTTGTCGTTGAGCGAATGACAACGGTCGTACGATTTTCTTGCAAATTGCAGAATATCTTTTCATTAATCGCTTTTTCTGTCGATACCGAAAGATTTCAACGTCTAACGTTGAAAATTTTTAAGAAAACATTTCCTTTGAAGTGACGAGGGCGAACTATAATTTCCTTATTTGAACGTTATATAAAGCGAACCCAGCCGGGATAGAGCGCGGAATTCCAATATCGACAACGAACAATATCCGCGCGGGCTCCGGTGCGCGCGAAAAGCGGAACGAGAGAGAGACAAAGACGGAGAGAGAAGCGAGAATACAGCCGGGGAGAGAGAGAAAGAGAGAGAGAGAGAGAGCTCAATAACTGGGATGAATAATATCGAAGACGTCGTAACTATGTATTATATAACCGGACTGGGTGCGGGGTGAAGTGGGGGTGGTGGAGGATTAAACTGTCTGTATTTTTATAAAGGGATATTAACCGCTGCCAAATCATCGCTAAACGTAATCCCGAGCCCCGCCGCGCTTAATAACGCCCAATGAAGTTTCTCGCAACCGCTTATATATTTTGTAAATCAACCGAGGCTCGGCTCGGTTGGTGTATTTAATATAGCTTGGACGCGCCAGTTTCTGGGAAGTAAATCCAGATGAACCGCGAGAGATTTAGGCTGGAGACGAGCCCTCTCTCCACGAGCAACGCTAAGACTCGCTCCCTGAGAGAGCGCCACTATTTTGCGATAAAATCCAATTTAGGCTCGCGTAATTAATATATGCGATACTTAGTATGAAGATTATCTCGCGTTCATTAATTTCCATCGTTGAAATTTTTGGGGGTAAATAACAAGATAATTCTCGTGTAATATGTATTTTAGGACGCGGCGGCACGAATCTAATATAAGTTCGGACTCGCTCTCGGATACGAGTACTACTAACTGTAAAACATCGTCAAGTTTAGCGGAAACTTCGGAGACGTCGGTTTCCACTTGGGATGTTATCGAGTATTCGCGATTTTGCAAATGGCGATATGCCGCGGACCCATCCACGGGCTTGATCGTCCGTCGACCGGTTCTTCGGTTAATTTTTCAAATTATTCGGAATAAACCTGTAACTCTATCTCTCTCTCTCTTTCTCTTTCTCCGCTCGGAGAAACCCCAGAGTGATAGCCGTTGCTCTGCAGTGATTGTCGATGCAAATACACGCGCACCCTCTCTCTTCGTTTCCGACCCGCCGCCCGCGGATTTCTCTCCCTCACTCTCTTTCGGCCGAGGCCACGGTCTGATTCCGTTGGTTCGGGGGTGGAAGAGAGAAGAGATAGAGCTTTCTGCGGCCTGCGAGCCCCCAACTCCCTATGAATAATGCAGGCTCGATGTAATTGATCGCCCAATCGGAATGGCCTTTTATTTACTTTCCTCCGTTCCTAACCGTCCGTCCGTTTCCTTCGCTCCCTCGAAAGTTATTTGACATCGCTTACGAGCGTGGAATGCGTTTTGCTCTTCCTACCCATCGTCGTCGTCGTCGTCGTCGTCGTCGTCGTCCTCGTTGCCGCACACGTCTGTCTTCCGCCATCGTCGTCGATGTCGCTTGCCGCAACGCGCGCGATGATGACGTTAAACGCCACCGGTATCTCGCCACCGCTGTCGTCTCCGGACGTCCGATTTCGAAGGTAATGTTACGAGAAACTTACATGACAGCAATCACGACGCAATCTCGCGAGCGCGCTTGTTCCCGTAGTTGCTTCGAATTTCGATAAACGACAACGCGCGCGGTTAGTAAACGCGCGGTGGTAAACGCGCGTCCCGAAATAATCATAGCACGTAGCTGAGCCGTGGAACATATAGTCGAAATATCGTTTGTATTGCCCTTTATTCTGTAACTTTGCGACGACTGTGTCTCCGCGCGACATTCACGCTTGTGCGACATTCAGTTTTCTTCCCTATGGAAGAAGATTCGCGATCGTCGCAAAAATAATTCTCGCGCGACTCCGATCATGCGTACTGGGATGCGCGATTGGTTTCTCGGCGTGGTGTCGAAATAAATCAATCGTGAAGGTCAGTCACCCTCTCGCCTGGAGAAATATCTTGCCGATTTCAGCGGAGCCAGACGCGATTGGACATCGCCGTTGCCTTTGGCGTGCCAGAGAAACTTTGACGCTCACGTATTCGCGCCCGCCTACGTATTGCGTGCTCCCACGTCCTGTCCTTTCCCCTTGGCTTCACGCGAACTTCGTTGCCCCTGAGAAGATCGCGCGGCAAGTGCAAAAGGAGAGACTTGCGTACAGTATTGCCCCGAAATCCCGTCGGGGGTTTGGGCGATCCGATTCAGTTCGGCGGCAGTGAAACTGGGATGGGCAGGACACGAATCAGACAGGAAAATGTGTGAGTAAAGGCGAGATAGAGAAAAAGGTCGTCGTCGAAAAGGAAGAGAGAGGGGAACAGGTTGTAAAAGGGATGTATATGTGTAAGAGAGAAAGAGAGAGCAAGACAGAAGGAAAAAAAGAGAGAGAGAGAGAGAGAGAGAGAGAGTTATCCAGACTACACGGTAAACGCGGGTCATTTCGAATCCCGGGCAAGCCGCGCGCAGCGCGTACCCGGAAAAGTTTCTTTCCGTCCTCGAGGACTATAACTCGGCAAATTCAATCTAATGCCGGCTCCGACCGAATCCCGTTTTATCGAAATTTCAGGCAACATAATTTTCGGCGGTTCGCGAACGAGGAGCGCGGCGAGGGAGAGAATCGGAAGAGAGTTGGCGTAGGCAAGCTGCAGGCAGAGACGAGCAAGGCGACAGGCAGGCAGGCAGGCAGGCAGGCAGATAGGGCGTAGGTCGATATAGGTTGGTAGGAGAGGGTGGTCGTGAAGGGTGGTAGCAGCCGCTTCCACAGAGATAATGCAGTTATTTCATGCCCGGGCACCGGTAATTGGCTGCACGTTCGCGGCGGAGGCAGTGTACACCGGCTCTCTCTCTTTCTCTCTCCCCTCCTCTCTCTCTCTTCCCGTTCGTTCTCTCGGTCGCGAGAGACATTACGATGTTGCCCGGGCCAATTTCTCAGTCACGAAGTTAATGGCTACTTCTGACGAAATTTTTCCGCGCACTCGTGGCCGGTCTTGCTGCACCGGCAAACTCGATAACGTCGTCGATATCGACGTTCCGATCGATATCGCGCTCGACGTTCGCGCTTGCGAGTCTGCGCATTTTTGCCACGTCGTAATTAATAAAAATCTCACGAAAGCTCATTACCTCATCAGTCTTGTGCGCAACAACGTTTTCCAACTTCATCGCTCTATCCACGGACGCGATAATCGCGTTTGCCGTTGCCTAACTTTTGATTACGTGGAAACGATTCACGGTGTTAATAAGGTTTCTACTTGGACGCGCTGATTAGAGTTAGCTCGAATGGGGAATTGCGTAAATTTAGCGGCAAATGCGTTCCGCTTCGGATTATCCTCTCTTCCTTTCCCCAGCCCCTCATATTTCGATGTCTACGGCGTTCATTTAACCGTTACTTTCGCCAATCTGATTGCACAATCTGTCAATCAGAAATATTCTATTGTGACAGAGTTTTTTTTTATTTTATAATAAAATTTATTTTTTTAATTTTAATACACAAGAAATAACTTTCAATACAAGATATTAAACTTGTTATCTCTCTCTCTCTCTCTCCCTTTAATATAGATCTTCCGTTTTAATGTCTGTATCTTATCATCTTTTTACCACGGAAAGATATTTAATAACGCAAGTAGGAAAACACAAATGTACGCGGAAACAATGTTAGCGCGCGTGTGTTAAGTGAAAAAATTTGTTTTTGTACACGTTGAATTGCGGAGAAATAAATGTCTTTCAACGGCGCTTTATTTGTGGCGTTATATCGGTTGATATATGCGCGCAGTGAGAACGGCGGCAAATTTATGGGCGACGTGCGCTTGCGGAATGGCAGTATGTACGTCGACACACACGGGACGAAGTTGGCCTCTTTTCGCGAAGCCGTCGATGTCCCGAGCCATCCCCCTTAGCGATTGTCTCGTCCGAGAGGCCATTACCTCGGATAACAAATGCTAAGTGTTTCCTACGGTATCCGAGGATACTCCGAGAAAATTGAAGCAAAGTAACATTGCACGTTCTCAATATGCGACTCGGCCGATGGTATATGCATGTGTTTATATAAAGAGAGAATGAAAGTGCGTGCCATGTCAAAGATTTCGTGTGTTCCTTCCTGGATACTCATCGGTTTGAATTAGATATTTTTACGTCAGAAACTTTAACTGCTATTTTAATCAGAAACTTGATTAAACCAGCAGTTAATCAATTGTACACACGAGAGATTATTGGCTGCGAAACGTTGTTGTAAAATCAAGAGAGAGCCGGAAGTCAATTTGTTCTAGTTTCAATTGTCACTCGAGATACATGTATGTCAAACTATCTATTTGACAATTATTTTCGTTTGTTTGTGTCGCACTATTCTTTCTTTTCGTCAGGAAAGAAAAGAAAAGTCTTTCTTTTCTCTTTGACCTCTCGCTATCGCGTGAGTGAACAATGTGCTCCACATAATATGGCTTTAGTGTCTTATGCTTTTACTGTTCGCTCGCCGGGCTGATAATGGAGAGTGACAGATCCTTTGATGACGTCTAGGAAAAGAAAAGTGGAGGAAACGCGTGCGAGAATAGTACTTTAGTAACTTTCCAGCTGTCGAGAAACGACAGCGACAATGCTCCGTGGACAAAGAGCGAAAGAGAGGGGAAAAAAAACCGAGTTATAATAGAACTCTTCATGACACTTATCCCTTAGAAAGCTCTATCTTGCGGAACTGTGTGTATGACAAAAACGTTTTGTATGAAAACGTCGGGTCGCCGCGAAATCTGTGCGAACGCAGAAACGCGGCGAAAAGCTACTTCTCACCCCAAATATCAAAATGTCACGTAATTATTAATAAATCGTCTCGTGTAGAAAACAAAACAAAACAATAGATAGAATATAAACACAACATAATAATATGTTTCTTCTCCATCTTATTCGTTCTTGTATTACGTAACATTTAATAACGTTACGAAAGCAACAGAGGGATCAGCGACGCGCTCTCGAAACCCGAAGCACGTACGATATCAGATGCGGCCCCGACCCGTGGCGCGGTGTGATGTTCGATCCTGGCGAGGAGGCAAGAAAGGCATAAAAAAAAAAAAAAAAAAACCAACACACAGACATCGCAGACGACTCAGTATTCTCGACTTTTGAGGGCCGAGCAAAACGCTTCCCAGCCAGCCCCAAGACGTCGCTCTCCCGTCGCGGCATGCAGTTGTACGTAGAAGCATCCGACCCAAAACCATCCCTAGATACACGTACGCTTAAGTAATTTAATTAGAGCAACTCCGGTCTGGAGACGTGACTCCGTCTCTTTGGACTGGCTCGAGAAAGAGAGATAGAGAGCGAGAGAACGCGAAAGAGTGGGAGGATGGATATGATGGATAGAGAGGGTCGCGCAGACGGTCGGGAGATGAGAAGAGAACGCGGGATAAGTGTGAGGACGAGAGGAGAGACGACCGAGACGCAGAGATATATGTACGTGCCGAGCTCGCGTATAGGTGAGGAGAGAGAGCGAAGTCCTGGTAGTAGGAACATCGTGCGGGCGTCACGATAGCATTGCTCTCTCGGTTCGTGACCTCGTAGTTTCCCCAAAGGCTCGACGACACAACCGTGTCACCCCCTCGCGGCTTGTACGCCGCGACGAGCGTGGAATACGTTAAAAGAATGATGAAGAGACCATATTATGCTCGCGCGGCAGATCAGCGCGTCGAGCGATCCTGTAACGGTGCGCTTCGCGTGTTAGACTGCAGTTATATTCCCGAGCGATAGGGGATGATGGGTGAGACAAGGCGATGTTCCTGTACTAGTTGTGTAACACATTATTTTTATTATCTTGTTATTCTTATTAGTACGTATTTGTTAGCGATCCTGAATTTTATTATTCTTTATCGTTTTCTGTTACAAGCACTAGAGACATCTCCCGCTCATCCATCGCCTGTCATTCGCAAGTAGGTAACTTGCAACCTTACGCGCGTGAGACGTCGCTATATCGTTGGGACGGAGAATGCACGGCGAGATATTGCTGTCGTTCGATAAGAATCGAGATATATATTTCTATGAATATCACACAGTTTGCGTTATTACAATCCGCTCGCGACATTCTGTCGTTCTTTGTGGCAAAATAAACGAGCGTGATATATCCCGATGAGATTCGCGACGGCATAGAATTTTAATCAGAGTTCTGTGTATTATATTTTATTCGAGAGACGCGTAAAACCATATATGACTGATCCCTCGCGAGTGAACGATGCGGCTTCGGTTTTAAGTTTCATCGATCTGCGTAGTATTAATTGAAAGTCAATATTAGCGAGCGACTTTCTCTCTCCCTCTCTTATCGCGCAGCGATGCAGACGCGCGCGGTGTTACAACGGAACGGCCTGATTACGTAAATGTCGTCACCTCGTCATTAGCCGCCACGGCCGTGCGGAATATAGACACGATAGGACATAAATCGAGTAGCTGCTGGCGCGGCGCCGAATCGCGCGAAAGTGAATCTCGTCCGCTGCCAAACCTCGGCCGCGGAGAATCGAATTATCCTCGACAAATCATGATTTAACAGAGCTTGCAGATCTATTCCTCGTACGTGGAATGGAGGGTTTCAACTGCGCCGCACGTTTGATCGTGCTCGCGCCGCGAGGTCGATTCTACCCTTCTTAAGGTCTTCCTACGTGGGAGGTCGTGCCCGGCATTTCCCACGGCACGTGACCGCACTCTTTCCGAGCGCGAAGGGTGGAAAATGGACCCGTACTTACGCCGCGGGCCCCCGTAGCCTCCTCTCCGCAGCCTCTTTCTTTCCTCTCTAACGGTGTTAACTGTTTAATATTGCATTAAAGCTCGCGCTTATTCTCTTTGGCACTTTCGCGCCATCTTATTATTAAAGGAAACCTGCGAACGAACGATTTAGATCGAATATCGCGCTCAACGATTTTCGAATTTTAAAACCGACCGACCCTTCCCCCTTGCTTAAAAACCTCTCCTTCCCAAAAGCTCCGCACGGTTCAATAAACGTCGAATGAAAACGGACGCGATTTGAAATAACGATTATATACCCTCTCGACGATTTTACGAGTTCGACGTCGCAGTTGCTTTTCCAGAATTGCATCACCCTCCCGGGATTCACGAGGCACCCGAATGTATACCGACCGCGCGATGCTTTGCTGTTTTTTTTTTCCCCACATCCTTCCTCTCTCCCCCGGTTTCAGCAACCCGCAACGACGGGCGGATCCATTTTTCTCTCCGCAGATAGACAAACGCATCTTAGATAACTGGGTGGCAAAGCGTATAACGCGCGCGCTGGCATTGCTGGATGATAAATACAATCTCGTGCGCAGTAAACTCGGGTTGCTTTATCGGCAGCCATTTAGACAATGAAGATAGTATTTTTCTCGTGGCTTTACGCTGTATATCACCTCTCTCCCTCTCCCTCGTTTTTTGTACAACGAACAGAGCGGTGCAGCTTGTGCCGAGATACCGGCACGCCACCAATAACCCGAGATCTGTGCTGAGGAAAAACGGCGAGTGCGGAGAGGCGGTGGATGTGTGTCGAAAGAGAAAAACCGAGGCGGGTGTTGCGAGTACGTGAGCGAAAGAAGTTACGGATTTATTTCAGCGATATCAGCAAGAAATCCCCTCCTCCCTTCAACCCTCGTGATTGGGTTATATCCTAAGGAAATAGTTATTTATATCGTCGCAGCGCGCGCGCTTATCATTTTTCGAATTAAAATCCGCGGAGCACGTTCAAATTCGAGTAAATTTGTCGCGGCGAATCTACACAATCTGCAAATTGCCGCGTTGTCGCGTCGCCAAAAACAACCCGCTTCATTAATTCAGACACTCCCTCCCGGGACCGCTGTCGGCTATCGATGAATTACTGAATCGCCGCGCCTCGCGCGAGTTTATAATCCTGTAAACTAGGGAACGTCGTCATAGAGAACCTCATGAAAACGCATTTGGTCGCGCCCGCTGACGTGGCATTTGGTCCCGCGATCGCGACAAAGGGAATTTGCGACACAATTTCCGCGATTGTTACAACCGCGTTCTGCAATTGAAGTCTACGATCCCGGCAATCGATCGCCAACCCGGAACGTTGCGGTAGTGGCGAGAGAATATCGGTGTGTCGCTACCAATATACGTAGGTACATATGTATATTATATATTATATATATGTATATATATATATGTATATACACACGCGCGGCACAAGTGATAGCGCGCTCTCTCGCACGCTCGGCCAATAATAATCATCTCGTAATATTTATTGTCACGGGCTGTGTGCACATCCCGCCGTCGCGATCGATATCGCTTGACTTATCGCTCTGGAACCGGTTTCCAGGCGGGTTGACAGACGATAACACCACCACGAGACCTCGACCGTGATTCCAATTTCGGCCAATACGCGCCTGCCAATAATTCTCCATGCGATACTTAAATATTACTTCGGCGAGAACAAAAGAGACACGGGTTTTTTTTTTTTTTTCCACCGTGCAATCTCTCTCGCTTTGCATGTAGCCGATTCGACATCACGCGGAACAAATGGCGCTTTCAATATTGCACATCGATATATAATGTCAAACACACGTCTGTTTCAAATAAATGTAATAGCGTTTCTGTGTTATTAAAATGTTACATTTAATAACGAATTATTATTTTCGTTAAATATCAACTTTTCCTATAAGACAAAAATGCGAAAAGTTTATTTTATCGTCGATTTATCGATTGAGGACTAACATCAGGCTTTGACATCCGCGTTTGGCAAATAAACCGAAACACCGAGCCGCCGTCATCTGGCAGTGTCGTGTCGACGATGAAATTAAGCCGCGACGCTTTTATTGCGTCATTAAGACCGGCCTACAATTTTCCGTCACGGAAACTCGACGCTATTTATCGCCGGTCGTTTCGAGGGTTGACGCTGCACCCTTTTTTTTTTATTGGTTAATCAACCGAGTCCTCTCGAATATTTTCAATAAAATTCACGTCGTTAATGCGACGCGACGGGAACGAACGTTGCGGGCGAACTCTCGGAACCTCTTCCGTTTCTTATTACAAGCCCCCTGACTTTCATTCCCGCGCGCGGATGGCACCAATTATAAGAGAGGGAAGAAAAAAAAATAGATGAAGGAGCGTTGTTCTCTTCCGAGCGTTACGACTTGTCGTAAGTCGACTTTTACGACTTTATGCTACGTGTTCGTCGAGTCGAGTTTCAATTCGTTGAGCCCATTCTCTTGATCCCTCGGACATCGCGCCGCGGGACCCCCCACGGGGGGTGCGTTCACGATCCTCGCAGGATCTGGAAGAGGATCCGCGCCCGAACGTTGACGAGATTGGCTATAAATTTATTTGCCCTTTTAAACGTGATATTGTTTTATTGCTGGATAAAGCGAACGAGCAATCTCACCGTTTTCCACGTCTGCGTCACGTTACTTCGCTCGGAGAAAATGTGTCTCGCGCTATTGAAAAGAGGGAAAAAGAGAGAGAGAGAGAGAAAGAGAGATGCCGCGCTCGAGTAAGAGTGTAAGTACCGGAACGACGCAAAGAAAAAGAACGAAATACGACGTCATAAAAGTACAGCATTACGGATTAACCGGTGAGTAGCAAGAGTCCATTTAGGCTTTCGGTCGTTTTGCGATATCGCGAATTGTACACACGGAAGATGTTTCTCTTTACAACATAAATGAAATTAAATAATTCCAATTTTCTTTCTTTTTTTTTTTTTTTTTTTTTTTTTTTCTTCGCTCTCTCTACGATGTGCTCGGCATCGGGAGATATCGACTGCGCCCGAACGCGTGCACGGAAGCCCTTCCCACCAAGGCAAGGGCCGTCCCGCGAACTTTATAATTGCGTTATTGTTTAGAAGTTTGGATTTTATCGAACTTGTCGAACTAGCGTCGTAGTTGATTACCGGCGCTGCGAGTAACCGCCTCCATTAGAGGCGTTTCCCACATCAGGGCGCTTTCTGTGTAAGCAGACTTTTCATCAAACTTAATTATCGTTGACTCGTCGGCAGACTGATCAGCACCGCCGCGCTTCGCTCCGTAGAACGAGGCTAATAGGAATTAAACAAAATCAAATTAACCTTCGCGTTACATACGCCGATGGCGCACACGGCGGGACGGTAACGGTGGTCGTGTTCGCAGCACGAAACGATGATTATTAATGTTTCACTCAGTTGCGTATATTACATTGTTAATCAAATAACATAACGAATGCGGAACCGTATGAAATTTCACAAAGGAGGATATAACATACATACGTTCTATAATATTTAATAAAACGTAACAATATGATGCGGCCGCGTTCCAAAATTATTAGTTTCGCTGTCACGATGTGAGCGCTCTCTCTCTCTCTTCGCGCTTTGATCGCGTTATATCATATAATAGATAAAATTACGTCAGAAACTTTATCGCGATGGTGGAGGTATCCGATATTTAATATGACACATTACGATAAATTTTCTAGCGCGTGTATTGAAATTTTCGTATTACGGAGAGATATTATAAAGCGGCATTCATATAAATTCTCTCTCATAGAAGTGCTCTTCGCTTGCTATTATTGCATTTCGCATCAATTTCTGCTGCGCTGTCTCGTCGTCACGAAAAATTGATTAATGACCGACGATTGCTGTGTGTGTGTGTGTGTTGCGTCGAACGGTATGCGAATTGTCACGTACGATTTCGAAAAATCGTTTCTGTCATCGCGCGTACATACGCGTACAGCTTAATGTAATTCGACATTTGCCTGGTGTTATCAACGATTGACAGATTAAAAGTTAATTGGATATCGATTCGACAAATTGCGCCTGTACTATAAGCGTTATCGTTTCGAAAAGCGTGTGCGCGCGCGCGCGCGAGAGCTCGGCCCGACGTCATCCACTGCTCTTAGTTTTATCGTCGATAAATGAAACTTTGTTAATTAGGAGCAAGCCGTTGGTAATGCCAGTAACTAATTGGCACCTAGGGCATAAGCCGGACGTGAAGCAGTCGCTCGGGTTAAACTCTCGGTAGATTGTTACTGAAGCGAACAAGCCTCTGTGTGCCGGCGCGAGTGAACACCCGTCGACACGCTTGATCATGCACAGTTTTGAGCATCTTGAAACTTCACAAGCTATTACCAATTCGATGCCAGTCGGGCTTCGGCAACAATTTTGTCGGAGCAAAGAAAAACGTGAAATAGAATTTTTCAGATTCGCTCGTTGCACGAAACGCGTTTGCGTGAATTTATCTTCTTTTTTGTCGATTGTACATCGCCGAGATTTGCGGAATGTTCGTTAATGTCGAGCCGCAAGCCGCAAATAAAAGAACGATAGACGCGTGTAGTGGCGAACGTGTTAACGCGAGGGTCGTAAAAAAAAAAAGAGAAAAAAAAACAACGCGGTGGAAGACGCGAGCTTACGAGACCAAAGAGGGACGCTTTAACAGCGTCATAAATTCCCGCGGTCATCTTCCACCCCGCAGCTCCGAATAAGCGATCCCGTGTAAAACAGAAGTGAGGTAAGATAAGCTTTTCTCTCTCTCTCTTTCCTTCTCGCATTTCGCGAGAAATGAACTCTTTAACTCATTCGCTTTTTGCTCGGCTAGACGCGAATCTTTTCCGTCCAAGGATTTCTTCGAAATCTGCGGCATGTAGATTCTACTCCCGGTTGCGCGATAAACTCTCCCGTCATACAGCGTTATCGCACCGCGCGCAGTTACATAGCATATCTCGTGGCGCAGTTGGAGGCAAATTCCATTAAACGTCGCGCGTGTTTTCCGAATTAATCGCTCGGCGATAGACACAGACGTTCGGGCGATATAACCCGTTGCCGAGCGAGCGAGCGAGCGAGCAAGCGCGCGCGCGCGCAACGCTAACGTTTCAATTATACACCGTCGTCCGCACACACTTGGTCCGATCAATCGGGTTAAATCGGCCGATAATCCGCCGTCGAGGTGCGGCAGCATGTCTCCTCCCTGGCGGGTATGGGAGAATTGAAATTAAGCCGATACGAGGTCCGCGTTATCAAGATTTAAACAAATCCACGGCTCAAGTGACTGATCGCTCGCAACAGGTGGGACATGTTCTCTCCAGGCAGGTGGAGGCACACCACCGCACCGCGTCAAGGCTCGAGCCAGAAGCTTTGGCTCGGGTTAGCGTGCCAAGAACCCGCCCCCTTTCGGCCGCAACCTCAAACTCCTCGTCGAGCAAGCCGATATTGTAATTGCCGGCGCTACCCAAGTGGCCTAAGATTGATGAGGTGGAAGGCAAGTTAGTCGGAGCGTGGCAAATGCGAGCTGGCTGTGATCCCGAAACCAGAAAGCGTATTTCGCGTCTCCGCCTAAACCGTTTGTCATCCGGCCTGGCACTTAGGGGCCTCGTAATTTCCTCCCTCTGCCGGCCTCTTCCTGCCGCGCCGCGCTTTTTCCCCCGTTCGTGTACTTGTACACGTTCGGGAAAACCGCTGACAAATCACTGTTAGCTGGTAGTATGCTCAATGAGACCCGAGATGCGGTAACACCAGCGATAGAAAACCGGCTCTCTCGCGGTCGGAGTGGAGTCGGGCGAGAGAACGACCTCGGCTTTTAAACGTTACGGCGTCTAGATACCGCTTATCTCTATGCAGCCCCCGAGCTCGCGCGCGTCAATTTGTGTTCCACTTTGCCGTTTCTCTATCTTTCTGGAACGCGGCTCGGAGTGCATCTCGAAACGGCGCACGCACACCCACCGATGCTATCAACTGATGGGGACACGCGATTCCTCCCGCGATAATATCCGTTCGTCTCTTAAAGCGGGTCGCGCTCGCGAAATACGGACGAGGAAATTCTTTCTCTTTCCCTCGTGTAATACGCAAAGTTCAGCGAGGCGGTCCTCTTTACCGCAACCTCAAAGAGTCTCGCGGACCGTGAGGCGCGAAAAATTCCACGCCGGGAGTGCATTATTAAGAACTATCAGGAAATTTCTCGCCCGGCGACGACGGAAAGGGGAGGGCAAAGACGCGACGCGAAACTTTACCGGTCTCGCAGTTCGCAATTCCGCGGAATCGTCGCCGATCCAACAAACAACTCTTTCTCTCCCGCTTCCGCTCCGCTCGTTCCGACTACCACCCAAGCGCCCGACCCAACTCTCTACCAACATCACCATCACCCCTGCGGCCGTTTCTCCCGCTCGTTATCTTCCACGCTCGATTGGACGGAGCGTTTATTGTTTCAAGCGAGAGAGCGCCCCTTTTCCCCTCGCTCTACTTCACCCCCTCGGACGAAATGTTTTCCCGGTCGTCTCGCGCGTCGTCTGGTCGCTTAAGTACAAACAACCCTCTCAGAGTGCCGCGGTCCGAAGTTAGGTATACGACTAGCGGGGCAGGAAGTGATTTGGAGAGTCGCCAGGGAGCATCTAGGCCGCACTGAATCATTCCGACCGCCCTCTCCTCTTCCCACCCCCGCGTGTACGCGTTCACTCCCCCTCCGGAAACGTCGCAAAAGTGCGATAAAGAAGTTGCAAATCACCGGCGCGAGAGATGGTCGCGCCCAGTCCGGCTGAACTTCTGCGATGATTTCTTTCGTCAGGACGTCGTCGTCGTGGCGAGTGACCTTCTTCTCGCGGATTTACTGTCCCTCGTGAATTTCGCGATGAGAAAAACGCGAAATCTCTGGCATAAACGAATGAAATTCGCCGAGCGATCGCTGATTGTCCCTTCGGGAGCGGAATAAAGTTTCGAAACTGCGGCGAGAGCTGTCGCGCGCGCCATGTTTGGTGTGTCTGAGGACCGTTGCTCGTCCACACAAGACGGCGCTTGATCAAAGACGTAGCCTTCCTTCGTCGGCGATTTAATCTTTCAGGAGCACGATGTTACGTAGTCCCGGTCAAGAAACTTGTCTGTACGTAATCGCAACATCTCCGGCGAAACAACAACTTGCGAATCTGTTCGAGAGGGCGAGAGGATAGCAAACAAAGGTTGCTATCGAGGGGAGAGGGGAAGGGGAGAGAAGACGGGTTGTAAGTTAAAACGGCGACAGAAGGAATCCACGTTAGCTCGCGGAGGAAGAAGGCGACAAAGGAATAGCCGGCAATCGTAAACAAACTTTCAGGTTTATCGAGCGAGGCATTGTTGGCTAGAGGCGCTGCAAATATTTGATAGCCGCTGCTCCTTTCCACGAAACAGAAACAGAAGAGCGCGCGGAGCCGAGAGAAGAACGCGGCGGCATCTCACCGTCGTTTCTCCGCCCCCTTTTCAACTTCGCTATTCACATCCTCCCCCGGCCAACCCCCTCGTCATTCGCCGTTTCGCCGTTTCCCGACTGCCAGGACAACGTCGTCCTCGACGACGTTGCGTCGTTTAGCGTTGCCCTCTTGCTATTTCGACAACAACAACGGCAGCTCCGTTATCCGAGAACTTCCATCGTTGTTGTGTTCGCACGCATTTCGTCTGTGATAAAGGCTAGCTTTTAGTAAAAAAAAAAAAAAAAAGAACATAAAAAAGTTATCATTTGTTGTGCTCGCGTTACGTCACCGTCGCCGCGTTCTCGCACCCGCTGCTGTTTGCGTCGTCTTCTCGTGAGGGAACTTCTTTATTTCGATAAAGAACATCTCTCTTTCACGGATTATCTGCATCGGTAGAAGTTGGCCAGTATCGCGAAATTGTTCCAGGGACAACGCTTGTATCGCGGCCATTAAAAAGCATCGTCTATTCCGATGTCTAAGAGAGAGATATTCGAATAATCTCGCGTGGTTTTCCGACATTTCCGTGTTTGTCTCTTTAAAAATGGATGTCACACGCCTGTCGACCTAAATATTTTCTGATACTGAAACTACATTGTAAAATTCATATTTTTTATGTTCGTATTTTTTTATGAAGGATGAAAAATTTACCGCCACACACACCGCATGTTGACGATACTTGATAGAAATCTCGTTCCCATGTAGGACGTATGTAAATACATTAGCGGAATACCGGACAAAACAATGCTCGTTTGCACGTGTCGTGGAAAATTATTCTTACAACAAATGTAAGTAAGCACTTAAGAGATCATAAGCTTCCGTGCTTCATATCGCGCTGATATAAAACATTTCAATGTTTTCTCTCTCTCTCTCTCTCTCTCTCTTAACATCATCCAATCTACGGACTTCTTTTTACGAGCGTTCTCGAGTAGCTATCTCGTTGCGGCTGATCCAAGCGAAAAGTTTCGCAAGAACAAAAGAAATCGCGCGAGGCAGAGACGCGTAGTTGGTAACGGTGTTAGCGGTTCAATCTGCGATTAATTGGGTTTCCTCGGTGGTTGACGAGTCCGTCCGAATATTAGGTGAACTTGCACGGAAGATATTGTCAATCTTAACATTTAAGAAAATGTTGCGTGAAAATTTTTACATTAAACGTCAAAGTAATATCGAGCGGCATCTACCTTCGATTCTCTGGAATTAACAGGACGATCAATTGCTTCGTTCTGCCGAAATGATCGTTTCTTCTATCAATTAATTTTTTTCGAATAGAGAACATACATGCGTAGTATAGAACACTAAAAATAGAGAAGGGGGTGAGAGAAGGATTTTATCCACTTCAAGACCGGAAAGGATGGGACGTGCTCGAAACTACTATATCCATAGGTAATTTCGCGTTCGTACGCAGGGATTGCGCGCGAAAGGAAGAAAAGAAGAGGAAGAAGAAGGTACGAAAAAGAGAAAGAGAGAGAGAGAGAGGGGCGGAGGGAAGGAGGGAGAAACGAGAGAGCGGTGGTAAAGCCAGACAAAAAATAAAGGGAAAAGTGTATATAGACGGAGAAGTGCAAACGAGTAGGAATTTTCAGCGAGCAAAAGTCTCTTCGAAAACGCGCACGGTCCCTGCAGGCCGTTTTCAGCGTCGGGTTAATTATACCACCCCGCGTGAGAAGCGGGAAAAGCGGTAAAAAAAAGAGGACGCGGCCGGGCAGCACACATTAAACGTGAATTAAACGTCGAGATTTCCGTTTCTCCGGAAATGTGGGCAAGGGATGACGGCGGTGGTCTAGCTCGGCGTTTTTCCTTTTTTCTTCTCTCTCTTTTTTTTTTTTTTTTTTTTTTTTTCGCGGGAAAAAAAGTGACAGGAGGCGAAGTTTCTAATGGAAACACGATAATCTACGGGCGCGTCGCAATTTTTATCGAGTTAAACTCGTTGAAATCGCGGTTAAAGAGAACGACGATAAGAAGCGACCGAAATTATCTTTTAATCTAGGCTTTAACGTTATCTTTGCAAATGGCAAAAATATAAAGACTATTATATATACTTATATATATATGTATGTATGTATACATATATATGTACGCGCTTTTATACGACGATACTCGCGCGCAATCTGCTGCTGGCACGCGCAGCAAAGGGAAGCTAATCGCGGAAAATGTTTGATCTCACATCCCACGATTAGCTTGTGAATTAATGTTCCTTTGAGAACCCGTCTTGCTTCCCTTCCTCCCCCGAATCCACGTAGTAACCTCGACCGGGAGGATCCAAGGAAACCTTGTGCCACCGTCACGGACTGGATTGGAAGGAGGGTGAGAGAGCGGTAACGAAAGGAAAGCAGGGAGAAGAGAGAAGAGCCGAATGACGGTGGTTGGGATAGCGTTTAATTTTAATTGCGGTTCTCTCCGAGAATCCTTAGAAAGGTCCCTTCGCTGTCGTCGGGGTCGCGAACTCGGCCACTCGTCGCTTATGCAACGCTATAATTTATCGGTTCGCACGTGTGCCTTGTGTCACCATTGCGTACGGTTTCGATTCACGTACTCCACGCATTTAATCGATAATCGCAATCGTTTTAAAATCGCAGTTTTATATATATATATATATATATATATATTGTGTGCTAACTTGCACCGCGTGTGAAATTATGTTGAAACTTATTTTCTAGCGAAATTGAATTCAAATTTTCTACAAAGCTCGAACGGAATGTAAAAAATCAACGTTAAAATGCACAATTTAAAACGTTCATAATCTCGGAAAACGCATTCGTGTTACATCGGAAAGATCCTTTCGTTACAAAGAAACGGCATAGAATTTAAGACGCGCTCACGGGAACAATCGCGCGTAAGTCCTTTCTTTCCAGACAACGTAAGTGCCACCCGATATCGAGGGAATGGGCGGGCCTCGGTGAGGAAAATGGAGCGCGGCACGAAGAACCGAGGGGGATAAAATAATTGAGGCGACGGTGAAACAAGGGCCCGACGGCTTTTTGCCTTTGTTCAATCAAAATTCTCGCCTTCAAGGAAAGACGAGAACGGAAGCCCGAAACCATGCGTCTGGTAATGAGGAATCCTTCGTGGGGATCGTTGTTCGGCGTTGTTGTTCGACTCTCGGGTTGAATAGGAGTCGGTCGGGCTTTTGAAAGTGATAGAACGAGAAAAGAGAGGAAAAGAAGCCAAGAAACAGACACGCACTACAAACAAAGAAATAGAATCGGCCGATCTAATGAATTAGCTTTTGCTGTGCGACGTTATTCAATCGTAAATCTCAAGTACATTTGCGAGCTAATTTGAAACTATTTTCAATGGCCGATGTTTTTTTTCGTAAAAATAAAAAAATAATTATTTGATGTTTTGCATTACAATTTTAAATAAACATAGAGTTGGTTGTAGGTTTTGAAATCGACTTTTCCTCTCTCTCTCTCTCTCTCTCTCTCTCTCTCTCTCTCTCTCTTTCTAAATGCTATCGACGCCATTCGCGCAGCTGAGCAATTAGAGACAAATGTGCGAGCAAAACACTCGGGGCGCAACTAATCCTTTGTAGCGGAAACTACGGGGAAAAAAAGTAACACTTTTCCGCACACACACACACGCGCGCGTGGGCGCGCACGAGCGCGAAAGAAACGTTCGCGCCGTTCGTACGCGATCGATCCTACCCTCTTCAATCACACGACCGCGAGTGTATCTCGTCATCTGCTGTGAAACGCGGGACAGCAGGAAAGCTTCGCACGCCGCCGCTCGTACAATCAATCTTTGTCCTGCGAATCAGGCGTGTTCCCGCGACCGTTCATCATCGCCGGTCGAACGATTACGGCGTTTTCTCGTAACGCGAACGCCGACGACGTCGACTCGCGGCGGCGTGAAAGAAAAGACGACCCTGAAGCTTCAAAAAGCTCGGAAACACCCTTTGCCGACGGCCGTTAAAACAAAAACAAAAAAAAATAAAAATAAAAACGGAGATCAACTGTTCTCCGACGCGCAGCAAGCAAACAGGAGAATAGTACGTCGGACTCTCCGACTTTCGAAACGACGTTTGTGTACACAAACATTAAACTCCGCGCGCATACAGGTGCACGTCGACGCTTATAGTACATCCCCGGCGATATCCGGGGGTTGCGCGGGTTTGCGCACGTAACGTTTCGTAATGAGTCTAACCTCCGAGGGCTGTAAAAAGGAAGGAGCTGACGCGCACGTTACTTTTTGCTCGCTCGGGCAAGAAACGCGCGCTCGTGTGGCATGGGTGTCTACGTCTGTGCGCGCGTAAACCGAGGGAGAAGGTAACACACGCGCGTTCTCCGCGCGGTGTGTACACCGAAGCAGGAAGCAGTAAGTGCGGTCTGTGATTTTGCAGCGAGCAAGTACGCCAGTCGCCCTGAAAGAAAGAATGAAGGAAAAAGTGCCGCTTTTTTTTTTACGCGAGAGCTCCGGTCCGGTCTTTTTCTCCATATTTTTCTCCCTTTCTTTCTCTTTGAACACGACGTTAAATGTTTTTAACGTTAGTCTAACATTATTTTCTTGTGCGAGCGAACTCCATTTAAAATCTCTTTCTATCCGGTAGTTGAAAAATATCGTGAGAATGTTGAATATATGTACGTATATATAATGACAGTGTGTACGAGGGCGCGGATAAAAGCTGCTGAAAAGAAATTCGGAAATTGCGCAAGAAGTAGAGTAAAAGACATGCATAAGAAAAAGAAACATATAAGAAAGACACTTTTGAACAAGAATTTTAGATCCAAGGGAGAGAGAAAGAGATTCGGGAGTTCCGAAGATATACAAATTGTGTCTGAAACCGGAAGAGAGAAGGTAGAGATGGAAACGGGTAGATAGGGACGAGGACGGAGAGAAAAAAGCGGAGTGGTATCGGCGGGGTGTTCTCGAAATTTCGATGAAAGCGAATTCTCGCGCTTTCACTGTAATTTCCTCGCCACCGCCGCACGTGAAAATCGCATCAAGCAGGCAGGGGTGGTAGGAGAGAAGGACGGCGGTATCGCCTCGCTTTCCGCCGTTCCGCGAATCCGAACTAATATATTTCCGAAGCAACTCGATTGCATCGAGTCGGAGAAAGATAGACAGATAGAGAGAATTAGAGTACGCGAGGATGGAAAGGTAGAGAGGAGAGGAAGGGTATGGCGGGAACGCATTGTGCCTAGGGCAATGGTACCGAGCAGAGCTGGTACCGCGAAGGGATGGAGGGTACCAGCAAACCCCTCTTCGTCCCGCACGTCCCTACGTCTCATCCTATTTGTTTCTGCTTCCCGTGTACGACGCACCCTCCAGCGCTGAAAGAAGAGAGACAGAGAATTGGAGAAAAAGAGGAGATAGAGTGAGAGAGAGAGAGAAGAAAAGAGGAGGAGAGATGGTTTGTCAATATTCATTATGTTTGCGTCGAAAAAGGAGAGACAGGGAAAAAAGAGAAAAAGCGGCGGAACGAGAGACGGTGGGAATACACGCGTGGAAAACGCGCCCGCGCGCGCGACGCACGCGGCACGCAAGAATTTACAGCTATACGAGCGCGGATGTAAAGGACCGGCAAAAAAGAAAACCGAAAAAATGTGCCGCCAAACCAATGTAGTCAGCCGACTGAATTAATACCGGCAAAAAGCTTTTTTTTTTTTTTTGTTGTTGTCGCGCTTCCATATTCTCGACGCGATTTTACCGGGAATGCTCGTGTGTGTTCGCGAGAGATTCGTTTCCCGAATCAAAGCGCGACTAATCAAACAAGTATGCGCGCAATTTTTCATTATATTTAACATATGCGCGCGCGTATTTCGCTGCGCGTTATTGATTGATGAACAATGACGATGTATGTATGCGCGATAACAATGACATGCGTGCGCGCACTGCGCTGCGGTGACATCAAAAGCGCGCGGTGTTATATCTCCTCGTCGATACCCGCGCGCGGAATTTCGCTCAAGTTTTGACTCGTTCCCCCGATTACCGCTCGGTCCCCTTTATTACAATTAGCGCGAGGCACGCGGCGCGTGTGTATTAAGGGAAATAGCTGTCCGCTGAATATTTGACGCCCCGTTGCACCTGTCGCGTCGTCCACCGAAGCACAGCACGCGGCGCGCGCGCATTACGAGCGTAATTTAATTTGATATACCCCTTTGTTAATTTGATAGTCGACGGGGGCGGTCGAGTGTCGCAGATGGGAAGAGGGGGTGAAAGAGGGAAGGATAATACGGGCGAATGAGATGGGAGAAAAATACTTCAGATTCTCGACTATATCAGGGACAGGCAGCAGCGCCGTGTCACGCGCGCGACCCCTCATCACCCGACGACCGGTCGCATCGAAACGCATCATTGTGTCGCGTGTAACATTCCCGCCCCGACCACTGCGATGTGACTGTTCGCCGCATGTCGCGCACGTCGTCGGTAGGAATTGGAATACTGACGTTGCCTCGCTGACGTTGCTGTACTGCGCGAGTAATACAGTTGCAATTTGCGTGACGCGATACGACCTTCTCCGCGATCGAACGCGCCGATCCGCGCGGTTAGGCGAAAAGTTACGGAGGATATCCTAACGCCAATATTCAGTATAATTACACACTCGTCGACTTACAATCGACAATGTCGACTAATTGCTGCATTAATCGGCCGGTGGAAAGTGTGACTTTTCTCCTGATGCGTCTTCGCGATTTTGCGCTCTCGATTTTTGAGTCGATTAAATCGCTCGCTCTCGTACAGCGCAACGCGAAAGTGGGATCGATGCGATTAACGTTTTCGCATATCTACATTCCCGCGAGATATAAACTTGGACGCGCGGACGAGAGGATGTAATTTAACGTCGCTCTTGAGAGCCACGAGAGAGTTTCAGCCCGGATCTCTAGAGCGCGGGCGTAGTCGATGATAGGGAACCTTTATGCGGAACAGCGGGGGATCATAGATCCAGCCGTGCGAAAGGATCCAAGAGGTGACGGGCGCACAGTCAGTGTGCGGTCATAACGAAGCTGTCGACATGATGGATGAGGAGGAGGGCGGGCGCGACGATGGTTCCTGAAGGGAGAACGAGGAAGAGAGGCACCCCGGCCCATCGTCCGGCACGATACAAGGGATGCTATCGCTATCGGACCCGCACACCCTGTCTGTCATCAGCACGCCTCACCACCTCAAACACACTCCCGGCCACCCGCTGCACGCATGATGGAATATGCAGTATTATATAATTATCCCCGCAGATACTATCTTGGCCGGCGCGCAACGCGTAATTAGAAACTGTCGAGCGAGCGGAGAAGCTCGTCGTCTCGGCGAGTTTACAGCGCGTAACGGAAGATCGATTTACCGAAAGAAACTACACGTCGGTGCTACTTACCACTATCAAACTTTAGCGCTTTTTGCTCGTCTATATAATTTTTTTTTAATATCATCGTTTTTAATAAGCAAAAATCTCATCAACTTTTTTATACCTTCATGTGGAATTACTTTAGAAATATACTTTATTTTTCTCACGTATATACGCAACCCTCTCCTTCTTTCGACACGTAGTGTTATTATTACACTACAAAGATGTTCCTGAAGTGTCATCGTAATAAATTCTTTTCGCGAGCAATCTTTTCTACGAAGTGTCTCGTACGAAAAAAAAATAAATAACTTTTCCTTTTTTTTTTTCGTCCTTTCCTTTATCGTCTGGAAACCGACGCCGAGAGGGAACCGTGTCGAGGCACGAAAATGAGAAATGAAAAGACCTAACGAATATTTCGGGTCGGGTGCACACTTTCTCAAGGAACGACACGTGAAACCCCTCGGCAAATCGTGTTCTCCCCTGGTCTCGAAAGAATTTTTTTCCCCGCCAAAGTCGCATCTCTCTTAACCCCCTCGTGTTCTCTCACGACGCGCGAGGGAAGAGACCGGGGAGGAGAAGCTCGGGAGGCGTCGATCGCATACCAATGTCCGCGGGAATTTATTGTACGTTACGTGAGAGAAGAAGATAGGCCTTCGATGAAAGTACAAAGGCAAGCGTACCGCGCGCGCGCGCGCGGGGTCGACGATGAAGGATGGGTGTGAATATGTAACCGTGGAAAATATCGGGAGAGGAAAATATCGGCGTTCGACCGTTTCGCTCTTGTAAATTTCAACTTTTTATTCCTTTTACGGCCCGTGAATTTTTCGGACCGGACCGTTGTGGAAAGAATTATCGACGAGACTCGCAAACGCGAAGAATCGCAGAGAGATGTATGCAGATCGAGACGTGTAAAAATCGCGAATGTAAACTCTATAAATATTGTCGCGAACAAATTAATTATTCAAAAATTAACTAAAGAAAAAATTATTTTTCATACTTTTTGTTACTCGGCAGCGATAAATTGATTCATTCTGTACAACTTGTGCCGCTCGCAAACATTCGCGAATTCTTTGAAAAAGGTAGAGAACCAACATTTGCGCGCGATTATTGTGGCATTAAGAGCGAGAGACGTTTTGAAGGCGAATATTCACGTCCGGGACTCTAGACTTCAATAGATCAGCGGAGACGAGGGCGGTCGTCGTCGTCGTCGACGGGATTTTGGTATTCGGCGGGTGCGCGACGTTCACTTTTCGTTCTAGCGCCTTCTTGCCCCCCACCCCTCGCGCGCGCGCGAACAGGAATGACACGAAGAATCGTCTTATTCGAGTGAGAGAACACGACGACGAGGAAACTTCTTCTCACGCGTTCCCGAGCGACAATAAGGGTCTTTGCCGGCTCCAGCATCAGTTTCTATTTAGTTACGCTCTCTCTGCGAAGGCGTGTCGAGGTAAGAGTAACCGGGGGAGGAACGGGATGGACGGGCGGGAGGCGCGACGCGAGATGCCTCGCAAAAGTTTCCCTGAGGAAAGCTGTTCGCCTCTAACAATTTCAAAGGGGGAACATCCTTCCTGAGAAATGATTGCACTAAACTTCGACGTCTTAGGTGGAAATAATTACAGCCGCACAGACACCGGGCTCCGGCGCCGCTACATCGATCGGCGATGAGTTTACGAGGAAAATCTCCATATGACGCGTCAAATGTATAAGATCTGTCTATTAAATCCGACTTGCTTGAGACGCACGCGCGCGGCAAGGAAACGTAACGCATGCGAAAACGCGCGTAGAATCGTGTACGTTCGTTTCGCGAGATATAATTGCGAACATATATTGCAGTTTAACGCAACACGTGGCGCCTTGTGTGACACATTTGTCGCGAATTTATCAAACTTTTATTGTTAGAGAGCGTGACGCGTATCGCGTGCTTTTCACGGAATCCTCGTAATTGCGCGAATTACGGACGTATTCGACCATGTTTTTCACTCACCTCTGTCCATTATCATTTTTCTCTCTGTGCACTTTCATTATTCCCGCTGTCTTGCCTCGCCGCGTTAAACATGTCCCTGTAAGCATTTTACGATCGGCACGTTGCACACAATGCACACACGCCAAGACCCCGCCCAGCGCAACGTATCCTTCGCTCTATTCTCTTAACACGAACCAGTATACGCGACGCGTGGTTTACGTGCATCCATAAAAGTAACACCACATATATAGCGAGACGCCGATGTATACGCCATTTTCTCGTCACAGGGCGCCTCTAACCAGTATCGAAATATCACGATAAAATGCGGCGCTCCTTCTCCGCCCCCCGATAGCTTCGTCGTCGCATGCCGTTTGCATGAAATTTTCATGCGAGCAACGAAAATGCAACGGACCAGGACGGCGGTCGACGTCGTGTATCGCGTGTCGAAGTCGACGCAATCGCTTCGATATCGGCTTATCGATGTCACTCCTTCTTCCGTTTTTTTTTTTTTTTTTTTTTACGTGCTACTCCAGTTATTATGTAGGTGACTCGTGTGTGCGAAAACTCGGATTGCATCGAGTCTTTTATATTCTCTTCACTTATCATGTCAATTAGTCGCGCTAACGATTATAATTAATTGTCTTTTTTTTTTTTTTTTGCATGTGTGCGATAAAAATTTTCTTCGAAGATCCGCGCGGACTTTTTAGTGCGCGAATCACATCTCCATGTAATAACCAGCGCGCAGCGCGCGTTATCCGCGCGCCTCGACGGATCTTCATCACTAGCGATTTTAATTAAAGTTACTATCAAGTTGCACAGATATCGCGTTTGATTGGCAAGTTTTAATTTGCCACCGAACCCTCAGTAACGCGCTACCACCGCCGACCTCTAAAATCCAGCTCTACTCGTTCTCCCTATCGCTCGTTTCCGACGGCTTGTGTAGCCGTCGTGTCTCCCCCCTCTCTCTCTCTCTTTCTCTCTCGTCTCTCTCGTCTGCCGTTTCTCATTCCACTCGTCAATTTAATCAATGTACGCAAATTACAGCGGCTGCCGAACCGTGAGTAACCAACGCGGACGCGATTACAACGTGCGATCTCGCTCGCACGCGAGATTCGGCCGGTGGTCGTTGCCCGCCGATGGTGGTAGTAGTGGTGGCGGAAAGGTGACGATGTGATGATGTTCTGAGAACGGAAAGCCGTCGGTGGCGCGCCGGGCGGTAACAAGGGCCGGTGCGCTAATGCCGCAAGATCGCCATTCTATGACTGGCTCCTAAAGCAGCACCTGCGTCGCCGGGTTGCTTCCGCAAGGTTTCAGAGATGGGAGCGCCAGGTCAGCCGGGATGAGTCCCCTGTTACACGCGTGTTTACAATGGCTCAGCCAGCTCATGCGATTCATATCCCAAGCCCGCGCTATGTCTCCGCTTCGTCCTCCCGCCCGTCCGAGCCGCATACACATGTGTGCATCTCCTACACACACACACACACATACACACACGCGTACATATACACACGTATATATACTTCTCCCTATATCCCAGGTACTTTGTCAGTCCTCTTCCTCTTTCCCCTTCCTTCCCCTTCCGGCAGGAATCTAGTTCGGCTCTGATCTGGCGAAAGTAATTAAACCTACCTCGCGAGCCTAAGCCTAATTAATGTGTACCGACGTACCGTCAGAGAGACCGTCCAGAGGCAGCGGGTTTACGCTCGATAATACCTGCTGCATCGGAGTTGCCGGTCTGACAGGAATCAAAGGAAGTAAATATCATTTGGAGCGAATTGGCGATTGTTGCTGGCAACTCGACGCGATTGCTCCGGCGCGAGTGTTCGATGTTTCTCTCTCATCGAGCGTGATTATTACCGCGCGATTATTGCAAATTTCATCTTCCCGGCGTATACACAGCGCGCGAACTCGCGCGTTTGCGCTCTCTGTAATATTGTAATAATGCGTTCTTCTTGTGTTTGTGAATTCGCGAGTATTTACGTTTGCCGGGGTGGCGCAATTGGAATCGTCAAATCGCAAACGGTAGTACGCGGTCGATTCGCGCTGATGAGCGACGCTCGCGACGAGATAAAAGCCGTTTCACGGCGGGCCAGTTCCTTTCTGACGAAAGATCTAAAGAGAACCCGGCGAAGAGAGCGAAAGGAAGAGACGCGGGAGAGCCGAGAAAGAGAAAGAATACGAAGGAGGGGAGGGGGAGAGGAGCTCGAAGGCGGAGGGAAGTAGATCGTGATCGAGGTTAATAATAGAGGCTTCTTGAGCGTGTACACAATAGAAGACACTCTGTCTGCTCGCATTTGATCCCCGTAACGAGCGGTGCGGCGAGCTGTGAGAAAATGCGCGGGGAGAAGCGAAGGCGACGAGAAAGGGAGAAAGACAGAGCGAGGAGCCGGGCGACGTTGCCGGCGTCTCCAAGGTGACGATTCTTCCACACACACACACATACACGCAGATACACACAGAATTCCGACGTACCGGGGACGACATTAATTATGATATTTAATCCCGTGGGTACCGGGACGGCAACCATTGTTCGGCCAGCACGAGAACAGGTGCAGACTGTGACACGCCGATGTCGTTCGTCTTCTTCTTTTTTAGTTTTTTTTTTTTTATTATTTTTTTTTTTTTTTTATCTTCTGTCTTTTCGGCAGAAAGCTCTCGCGTTCTTTCCATCGCGCGCGAGCTTTTCTCTCTCCTCCCGCTTCTGCATTTTTCTGCCGATTACGTTTTGCGTATTCTCAGAGAGCCCCCGTGCCCCCGTGCTTCTACTGAATATTGTTCCGCCGGCGAAAAAGTCGCCTCGGCGGAACTCGTCCTCGAAGGATTGACTTCGCGCGATTGCCAACTCCCTACGCCGTCTGTCAAAGGAGCTCCGACCGAGCGCGAATAATTTCTCTCGCTTGTCCGAAGACTCCGGGCGAACTTGCGCAGCGGGAAGAAAGAGGAAGAGAGAAAGAGAGAGAAAGGATGTTCTTCTATCGAGAAGGAATCTCTTCTCTCTTTCCCGACGCGGAATATTTTGCAGAATATATATTACTCGCGCGGCCTTTGAAGTGTGTATCGTCTCTTGCCTTCGTGTACCTCATCAAAGAATGCATTCTATATCGCCGAATAGCGCGTGCATCAATCGCGAAGCTTTATCGTTTCTTGAAAAAGAAGCACATGCATTATACGCGATCGTAAATAGTCTCGCATCGACTCGCTCGACTCGGCAAATACTTCAGAGACACGCCGCCGTGTACGTCTAACGACGCATATTTCTTTCTCGCGCGAACAAGTAGCAACTGTCGATATTAGTCAGACGCGCGCCTGACATTTCGAATTTCTTTTTCCATGAATAGAAACACACGTTTCTTGCAAAAGAAAAAATTTCCAATAGTAGCGAATCATCGAATCTGAGCAAATGTGTGTGATGAATAAAATTTCGATTGTCTTTTGTCTGAAAAATAAGCACGAAAACAAACACGAGGTGTGTTAACGCTTCAAACGGTGATTCCGGTGAAAATAACGTGTGTTGTTTCAATCGAATCCGAGTCCATTCGGATTTTCGCTTTTCGAAGGAAGAGGAGGAGGAGGAAGAGGAGGAGAAAAGAAGGTCGCGAAATATTCGTGCGAGAAAGACCGTGGAATATCGATTAAGAAGTCATTCGGGTGCTGCATCGTAATGGCCGGGTCCGGTCGGAAGGCGACGGAAAACTGTACTTCTCAGGCGCTTCAACTCCCGGGCGAAACTGCCTGGCGGAACTGCCGCAACAGGACTGCATCCAATCGTTGGCTGAATGTCCGCAATTCCGGACGCCATTAGACGGCTTATTATTTCGTTTTCCCAGAGCGGTATCGCGCGCGCGGCACACTCCGAAGGGACCGTTATCCGGATACGCGAGATCTGGACGGGGCGGCATTGTATTTGCGCCGGCGGAAAGAATGTAATCGAAAGCAACTGCAGCCAGCCCAGCGAGCTGTTTAAAGAAAGAAAATCGTTTCCGAGGCGTTTCGCCGTCGCGGCCTAAAGACAGACGCGCGCGGAATAGCGGAAATAAAACTCCGTAAGCTACGAGAAAGGCAATTACCTCGTTGCGCGAAGTAACGATCGGTTCCTTTATCCGGCGCTCGTCAGAATGCTGCGCGCTCTTCGCACATTTCCATTTGCCATTACATCCTCGGCTCTTTTTTTTTTTTTTTTTTTTTTTTATTTCTGACCGTCATTGGATTTGCACCGCGGAATAAATTGCGCGAGAATAATCCGGTGGCGGGTGCAAGCTCTTATATCCTAATTTACGCGGCAGCACCACGGGGGTGGGCGGGGAAGTGGCGGCGTTTGCCACCGCGTCGCGAGCTAAGCCAGAACCATCGGTCCAACACCAGGAAAGAATTCCTTTCTTCGCAGTGGTACCTGTCATCCCCCACCCGTGTTTTTATTACGCTATTACCATCGAGCCGCGTCCAACCGTAAAATATGCTTTGTACGGCGGCGTGATGTACGGTTGCGCCACGGAGAAAACGAGAAAGAGAAAAAGAGAGAGAGAGAAAGCGAGCATGTAGACTGCCATCGTCCACGCGACGACATTGGAACGAGAGAGAAGAAGGCTTTTGCCGCCTCCGAGGGGGAGGAAGGGAAAGGGAGATGGTAGGATGGAAAACCCACCTATGGCGGTGGTGCCCCTGGCTGCGAGGTCGCGACCACAATCTCTATAATGGACTCGCTAAAGTGTATCCAGAATCTAGGTTCTGCGAGAAAACGGGACGGGAGAATGGAAAGAGGGTTGAGGAGAGAGGGGGAGGTGGAACAGACCCTTTCCGTTCGCGTAGGAGCTACGGACGCTGCATTATAATCGCGCGTCTCGCCTCGTCCCTTTCTCCCCTTCGTCCGCCACCTTCCGGGTGCATTTTATTCACAATGTACCCGCATACGAGCCTGTGCAATCGCGAATAAGACGATACGATGCCCCCGCGCGTAAATCCCCCGCGTATATGGAAACTAAACATGCATGGACTCCTTTGGACTGTAAACCCAACGCCTGCAGTCCACAACAACTGCAGTCTTCTTACAAGAGAGAAAGAGAGAGAGAGAGAGAGAGAGAAAGAGAAAGCCGCCGAATAATTTCCCAGCTACGGTAGTCCTTTATTTCCACGAACGCAATCGCGTTCGAGAGAACGGTAAATCATCTCGGCGCATCTGCAAAGAAAATTGCCGCTACGTGAATACAAAGTAAGAGGAATTGTGGGAATAAAAATCCGGAAAACAGACGTTGATTTATATGCAAAATTAGTATGTATTGAGTAGATCGAAAGATATGCATGTATTTCTTGGGTGTGCGGCTCGCAAAAGACGTTGCTGTTTTTTAACAGATCACTTCGAGGTGAAACTGCAGAAGGAATTTCCGTCGCGCGAGAACAGCATTTTTTTTTTTTTTTTTTACTTGGTAGCCGGCGACGTCGACGCTTGCGCCTTCTTGCTATGTATGCGTGTATCAGCTTTACCATTATTCCGCTGTCGATTCCTGACAAGATAGATGGTGCCTTGATATAAGTGCAACATCGCGCGTCCTCCTAGTTTGGTGCGTTCGTACGAGAAATATGGTTGCTAAGTGATCGATAAGTGTACGGACCGTGATGCCCGGCCATATGTTATGTTTTCGCCAACGTCCATTCTTGTTTTCATTTTTCTTACCGGTTTCTCTTTCTCTCTCTTCTCGATAATAACGTCTATGTTCTCAGCGGGGGCATCTCTCCCCGGGCGCGCGCTGCGCCGGATATACCTGCATATACAAGACAAGAGTAAGTCAAACATATCGTTCATGTTATGACCAAAACGTATATACGATGGTCTGCGAAAGTAAACTGTGTAAGACGTTTTACTGTTATGTCGTATTTTATTTCATAATATAATACACAAACGTTTTTTTTTTTTTTTTGCCCCTCACGGAAAGAAGAAGAGCCTCGGTTTCACATTTGTTCTCACGTAGAAATTTTCCATCTGGTGCTCGGCGTCTACAATGTTTTTTTTTTCGTTTTTTTTTTTTTTTCAAAAATCAGTCGAAACGTCAACTGCTAAAACAACGTTTCTGCACCAAAAGTCGACTGTTGGCTTTTGTTACACTCCGATCGCGTAAACAAATGATTCGATCCCGCAAAATTCTGCGGGCAGCAAGAAGCGTTCTCTCGTCACAGTGCAAAATCTAAATTCGACCACGGTTTTTATTTTTTGTTTATATATTGTTTTTTTTTTTTTTTTTTTTTTTTTTGATCGTAACGTGAGAGCGTCTGGCGAAGTTTGAAATAAAGAAGATAGGCGGGAAAAGAGCGAAAAGGCAAGGCAGACGCGGGACAAGAAGTAGATTGATTCCTGGCCCTGTCCCCCGAAGACAATTTGTACTCGACCTCGTACTCCACGATCGTCTCTTTCGTGAGCGGGAAGTAAAGCCCGGCTCCTTTTTTTCCCATCTCTCGGGCCTCACCCTCCTCGCTGCGCGAGTCCTTCGTTCGTTTTCGTCTCGCACGAAACTCGAGGCCACGGCGCGGTGTGGAATCGTGGGATCAACGGGAGGAGAGACGTTTTGCCTCCCTCCCCTTTCCCCCCGTCCGTCCGTCCGTCCGTCCCTTCTCGCTCCCTCTCCTCGTGAAACCTACGAGACGGCACATTGCGAGACTTACCCTCCAACACCGCGGTCATTAATCACTCGGTCTCGTGTAGCACCGTCACCCGTGGGCTCTGAAGCCCGGGTGGCTTCTTCATCCCGATCTGGATGATCAGAGACCCGTCTACCCCAAAACGGGGTAAGACGGAAAAAGAGAAATGCGAACGCAATCTGCCTAAGTGATCTCGAGTGCCTGCTTTCCCAATGATGCTGCTCCATCTGTCGCGATAATTTGATATGCAAATAATACAGCGTGCGCACACGCGTACCATCTCGCACACGGCGCGTGCGAAATGTTCCTCTGCGAGAAGGCAGTCCTTAACGTGCGCGTTATCCGCGTTTCTTCAATAATTCTTCAATTTGTCGTCTTCAACTTTTTGCAATGAAACAATTGTATTATAAATACGACACACTCTCGCACAAGAACGTTGTACGATACATCACTCTGCAAACGTGACGTTCGACAATCCCGGAAAGATCGAGCCACGTCGCGCAATTCCGGGAATAGCGTTATAAAATCGATCGCACGGCGGTTTAAACTTTAAGGGTGTAGTAAAGCAAAGAAACTCTAGCGGAGAGAAAGGATATAGTCGAAAGTCCCTCGCGCTAACGATATCGCGTTTTAAAGTACGGTAAATCGAACCGCGCCAACAGGGTTCTGCGCGTCGCGATATCATTCGAGAGAACTTGTGTCGAACTCTCACATTCCGATTCCTTGTCTCACTGCGTGGACGAATGAAGAGAATTTTCAGCTACCTACGTTATTCCCTTTGGCGTGGCCAAAAGTCGACGGACACGGGATTTGTCAAGGATGTATGTTGATATTCCGAGGACAAAACGGTATCGGCACGATATCATCCCCCCGTGCTATTTAACCATTTTAACCAGGTAAACGATACGAATAATAAAACGCGTGAGATATCGACTGGCGATGATAAAGAAAAGAAAGGATCTTCCATCGGAACAGGCCATTACTTGAAACTTGCTCTGCCCTTGAGAGAGCACAAAGTCGTCGGGCGAACATAGCGCATCCTTCCGTATAGGAGACGAAGGAGAGGAAGGGAGAGACGTCTTCAAGGAAGAGCTCCGGCGGATTAATTAAGTCTCTCCTAACGGTGTAGACTTCGCTGTCGACTTTTCTCATCCTCGTATCTTCCTTCTCTCTTCTTCCGACTCCGTTTCTCCCGATCCCCGCTTCTTTCCGCTCACGTCGATGATTTTTTTTTCTCTTGCTTTTCTCTCTTCTCTCTCATTCTTTTTTTCTTCCCGACCTCGTTGATCCTCCATTTAGCCGCTCCAGGACTCGGACCCTTCAATTTCGCGCCACCACCTTTGGAGCATTTAATATTTAACTCGAGCGCGAAAGGAGAGTGAGAGAGCGGCGAAGTTTTCCGGCTTCAGGCCGGTCCGACTCCCCGGCCATGGCAAGATGGAGCAGGAAACGCAGCCGCGGACTGCTCTATATGCCGCACGCCACTTCCTAACGTCGCCTTTAACGAGTCGACAAGTACCTTCGCCACGTCACCTCTCTCGCGCTCCGCCGGTTCTCAGGCCGGTAGGCGCACTTTGCATTCCAAGAAGCCTCCGTTGAGAGAGGGTTCGAGCACTCGTCGTGCAATCGAATGACGTCAGAGAATTCGGGAAGATCGATTCTGGATTCCTCCGACTCCTTTCACAGATATCTCGTGAATGCGCATGGGGCGTGTTCCCCTCCTTTTGCAAAATCGCGCTCGCGATATCATCTAGATGTCGCTTGGGAGTTAATTCGACTACACACGCACGATTATGCGAGCGTAAATCTCGCAGATTAACATCACGGGAATCAGTGGTCTACCGAGTATCATTTTCATTCGAGATGTATAAGTAACAAACGTTATTCAGATATTGTATGTATTTAGGGAAGATATTTTAACAAATATGACTTTACATACTTGAAAAAAAAAATTTTTAATTAAATTTTGCGCAAAAAGGAAAAAATATATTTTCTCATTTTATTCGCATTATTTGTAGTTGAACATAATTTTATGTTTCTTTTTTTTTATATTTTAGTTTTTATCAAACTCGGCAAATTTATTGAAGATCTTACAAGATCTTGTAGCGGAATTAGTGTACGGAAAAAAGAATCGCACGATTTCGTACTTTCAAGTAACACACTTTCTTTCTGCCGCATGATCGAGAAACTCCGCGAGGTAAGCGTAGTTCGAGGAAAAGAAAAGAGCTGATGAAAATAATCAGATGCGTTTAAAGAAACGGCGAGCTCTCTCATTGACGATTGCTCCTCTGGAAGGGATTCGACCGTAAGAATCTTGGGCGAACCAGTTTCATTTTCGCGCTCGCGCGTAAAAATCCGCCGCTTCCCTCGACCTCATTTCTTCACTCTCTCTCTATCTGCCTCTACTTTCCTGCTCTTTCTCGATCCCTTCATAGGGTTTCGACCCTCGACGATTCGCGGGAAAGCCTTACAGGACTCAGCGAAGAAACTTGGTGAGCTTGCGACCCTCCAGCTCTAACAGACGTACTTTCATTAACGCCTCGATGAAAGAGAGAGAGAAAGAAAGAACATAATGCGCTTTCTCTCTTCAAAAGGCGTCAAAAAGAAAGCAAATGCAATTTTACAAATCAACACATAAAAAGTAGACACGCTACATCCCGCTCATGCAACGAACAAGTACTTCTCGTTCAAAAAAAAAAAAAAGAACGACGACGTTTGCAAACTCGAGACAATGTTTTACACAAAATTAACTGATCCGTACAAATAAAAATTTGTACGAAATAGAATTACTTTAATTGATTGTTTTATTGTTATTAGTTTTGATAAAACAAATATATTCGTGTCGGAGATGTTCTCGGCGCGCCCGCTAAGAGGATCACCAACACTTTGCAATAATGATTCGCGCGAAATCGACGTAATCTCTTATGTAATATCCCAGCTGTCGCGACCGAAGTGTTAAAATTCCTGCGTTCCAGCCAGCGAACCCAGCCAGCCGTAGCCCGACGCCGGAAACTTCATACATTTTCCATGGTCCGCTGATTCCCGGATTCACCAGCGCGCATTATCGCGTTGATGGCGGCTACTTCCACTCCATCTCTGTACATCGCGCCCTTCCCCTCGTCTGCACTAGCACGCCCGTGTCTTTGTCCTCATATTTCCAAATCCGATATATACGTACATACTACATATATATATATATATAAATAAATGTTCACATATATGTTTATATACATAAAAATATATGCTTTGGCAAAAAATATTTGAACGGTATTTTAATTCGTGAAATAATATCGAAAAGCCGAACACGCGCGATGATACAATATTCGTATAATTTTAACGCAAACTATTTACACTTTTTTTATTTAATGTCTATCCGTTTAACACTTTCGCATGAAAAATTGTGAAATTTTGTTTTACTTATCTGTTTTTGATTCGCGCGTTTATACATGATCAAGAGCACTGTTTTATTACACGGAGTTGTAAACATTTCTCGATCAATCGTAAAATGTCGAATGAATTTAATTTTCGATTGAAAAAATATACACAACGTTTGTTTGCGATTGTTTTGCGTTCGCATTATTGCGCGCGGAGAGATGATTTTTTTTTTTTGTTTTTTGTTTGCGTGTTTAATGCGCGCGCGCGAAAATCTAACAAAACCAATCGAAAAATCAGCATTAGTTTCAATCACGATTGCAAACGAATTTATGAGAGAAATTTTATAATGATGTCGTAATGCTAATAAAGTAAGTTCTCTCTGGTTGAGCTTGCCAGACCGGTCGCGTCGTCGTTTTCCCAGCGGAAGAGTGCTACACTCAATTAAACTTGCTCGAAATCAAGACTGGGACCAGCCGGCCGCATCGGCATCAGCGATGGCACATCTCATTCGTAAATTCGCTTTTTGCGCGCAGCGTGACGCGAATAATTTTCCCAGGGAAAACCCTTCGCGCCATCGGTCTCTCTTCCCCCTCTTCCATCCACGACGCGCGGATCGATATTTGTAATTCATCATTTGTATGCAGCGCGATAGAGGGCACCGACGCGGAGATCGCCGACGATGCTTCAAGGAGAAATGATCCGCCGATGTCCTTCGAGTCTTCCGCAAGAGGAACGAGGCGTGAAAAGCGTAGAGTGAGGAAAAAGAGAGAGAGAGAGAGAGAGAGAGAAAATGATACAGCGGGTGGAAATATCTGTTTCATCGTATCCGGAGATCTCGAGGAATACGCCACGTATTTGCCGTCTTCTGCTTGAAAAAAAAAAAAAAAAAAAAAAATCTACGCGGCACCGAGGGGCGAATTAAATAAATGCGCGCGGGAGAATATCCGGAGCGCCGGACGTGGCTATTTCGAGAAAAAGGCGCATCCGTGCGTTTCTGAATTGCCGGGATATGTTAGTCGCCGCCGCCGGCTCTCGACTTTAGACATGTATTACGTGACTGCGCGTTAAAAAACGGACATATTTGAGATGTCAATTTTTCAATCGACGACTATATATATGTTTAAGCATCTCGAATGAATACGACACATGTGTGTAATTTTTTAAATATATTTCAAATTGTGCGTGCGCTTGAAACTGAAGATAATCTCTCTCGCACCCTCGTGCTTATCATAACTCCCGCGCCATCGCGCCGCTACACCGTATGCAAATACAGATCTCGAGAGTGCTGTGTTCATTTCAATTCGCGTTACGCTCCGTCCCACACGGACGGCGAATACGTTATCGCCGAGGACATCGCCGCGCTCGCGCGCTAGCAAGCGCTAGGGGCGGTGACTTCGCGCGCTCGATGTGGCTTGGCGAAGAAATTTCTCTCCGCGCCGCGACGTCTCTAAATCGAGACATCGTCGCGAAACACAACACACATGTACGCGCCAGCCGTTCCTCCTTTCGGCGTCTCGAGAGTTGAACACTCTCGTCGCTCAATTTGTATGTTAATTCGCGAGTGTTTGTCGGGCAGCGGTCCGCTTAATAATGTCATGTTTATTCAGCGATGATATCGCTGTGGGCGCCGAGGCGTGCGACACACTCGCAATCGGTGTCACTGGCTACTCGCACTCCCTTGCGTGTACCACCAGCGTGTGCACCGGGGGAGGAGAAGAGGAAAAGGGGAAGAGGAAAAGGTAGTGGGAGAAAAAAAATAAGCCGGCTCATAATTATGTCTCTTTTTTTTTTTTTCACCCTCACACGCGACGCATCGTCTGGGCGATTTTCGCACAAAAATCGCCGCTGGTCCTCGTTTGCATAAATACACGTGGCACTGTCGCGTTGTTAACGTATACACGCGAGGCCGCGAGTAAAAAGTCACACACGAAAAGTAGGAATAATGACCGCTGGACCCCCGAAGGACGCGGACTCGCAATATGACAAAACACGAGAATGATATTTATTTAATTGCGGAGCGTTAACGCGCTCGTTAAACGCATTAGCGACCGTAAGTCGCGGGGGAGGGGGAGGGGATCTGTGCGGCGCGTGAATTTCGCGCGGAAAGGCCGCGCGATCGGAGGTGGATGGTTTATTTCACGACTTCATCAATTTTTATTAGAATCGCGAACACGCACGTTCGTTTATATATTGTCGTAAAAGCGAGCGAAAATGTACGAGCCTCTAAAAGTCGATCAAATGGAGATTCGTGTGGAGTGGTAATTGCGATGCGACGAGCGTAGCCGATATCCATTAAAGCTGCATATCGTGCGCCGTGTCGATACCGTGTTAAGCTGAGCGAGAACACCTTACAACGGAAAGGCCGCCGTCTCTCGAATTCGGCCTTCGACGCGCGTTCAACCTATCCACCTATACCCGACCGACCTCGAATCGATAACGTCGATGATCAGCGGAAAATCGTAGCCGAGGGCTCCTTCAGGGCATTGCAGGCGGGAGAGAGAGATAGAGAGAGAGAGAAGCGGATGGAGCGTTGTTCCCGGGAGCGACTCTCGCTCGCCTCCCGCAAACAATCCAGCGGGCGTTCGACCAATCCCAAAGCATTCCGATCCCTTTTTTATGCCTGCGCGTAAACCCGCCTGATCTAGAGTGGAACCAATGAACTCTATCCGCGGCGCATCACTCCTACCAATCTACTTCCCCCGCAGCTATCAAAGCAGGATTCTCCGCTCCCTCGCAACCGAGCGTGAGCTCCGGCCTGCCCTGCCTATCGGCGGCAGCCCTCCTGTGTGTGTATACGCGATAGAGAGGGTGGTAGGTACTCGAGCGAGTAGAATTACCCGAGAGACGAGCGCACGTCGGGTTTCTGGTACCGCAGGCTTCATCCATTCTCGTCGCTGCTCCATCCGACCCTCCGAGCTCGTTCTTTCCCAACCGCCTCGCTCTTCCCGCCGCCGTTCTCTGTCTCTGAAACGGAAATAATCGCGAATCGTCGAATGTCCGCGGAACACTTTTTGCGCGCGAGCGCGAGTAAAAAAAAACAAAAACCAACGCGGCAAAGGACACCGTTATTGTATCGAGTCCAAATCGAAGCCATCTCGTTATTTGCGCAATAATTATCCGGAAGACTAAAGTTATACTTATTTCCGTCACTCAGAATGTCGTTCGGTGTGTGATTAAAGCGACGATTCGTGCGCACGTGACAGACACGCTTCGTATAACACGAGTGATACATTTATTATGTAGAATGTTCGTCGTATATCGCTGATGGACTTCTCGAAAGAATAATGGAACAAAAATTAAGACATCGATCGCGACATTTAATGCTGTATATAATAACATATATGTCACGACTGGCAGAAAAACGACTTTACGACGACGTGCGCGGTGAGATCGGCTACGAAACGGATCGGTAATCCGCTTTGCTCGATAGTCACGAGAGATTCTCAGGTTCAATTCGGGGTGTGTGAATCAGCAATCATTCGAAAATACACACTTTGTCAATCCTCAACGCTCATTGTTTCTCTCCGGATGATCGGACAACTGTGTTTTACTCGTCTTTTATCGCGACAGACTTCATTAAGTTCGTTATTACCGTTCGCTACGCTCGTTAATGCACAGCTACGCTGCGGGTCGAACGAAAATTCTCGTCGCTCTTTAATTAGTGCCGAGGCAATAAGTAATTTCACAACGGCGGGACGGAGAGCGCATAATAAGCAACTATGTCGCGGCGCGCGTCGCTGAAGCGTTGTCCCTCTCCCTTCTCTCCCTTTACCCCCCCTCCCTTCAACGTACTTGCTGCGAATATGTGCTTCTCCGTTATAAAATATACGACGTTATTCGTCATTATACAAGTTCGTAGAATGCATCGAGTTAATTAGCGAGGACTTTGTCGCCCGTTCGCTGCCTCTTCTGTGAATCTTGGAAGCCCGCGATGCGGAAACATGAAAGGACAAGAAGCGGTGCGCGCGGATGGGCGGGATAGATGGCTAAGGACACTTTGTCCCGAAGTTTCGTCGCTCATCCGGCAATTCGCCGCGCCGTCTTTCCCTTTTTGTGCAAGAGCGCGGTCTTGCTCTTTCTCTTCTCGTTATATATAAAATCAAGCCGAAACGTTATATATTCATTAACCCGCGCTAGTTTTATTTCTCCTCCGCGCCGCAGGATTTCGTTCGCGGAGGAGCGGGAGAGGGAGGGAGAGGAACCACCTCCTCAACTCAGTTGGCAGCGGTTTATGTCGGTGGTCCGTATTATAAAGCTCTTCATTACACTAACTCGAGCCGGATCTCCGTAAGGAGAGATAGGTACCCCATTCGTTCCTTTTTATCCTCTTCTTTCATCCGCGCTCTCGTCGTCGTCGTTGTCGTCGTCGTCGTCGTCGTCGTCGTCGTCACCTAAAAGGAAACGAGCTTGGGCTCCGCGGCTCAAGGCGAGAAATCCTTGATTAGTTCGCCCGGCTCGGCCTCTCGCTCTTCCCGCCCTTCCTGCCACCTTTCTCTTCTCGTAAGAGATACGATCTTCTTGCGAATTTCTGAAGTATCATGTTTCCTTTCGTCTCGCCTCGTGAGACTCGATCCTTTGATTCTCCGAGAGCCTTTCAGCGCCCACTCACCTCCTGCGAAAGCTCACTACCCACAATGGCATGACAGTTGTGTATACAAGTTGCGCATATATATATACGTATGACGGTTTAATTACGTTCAACATCCGAAATAGAAAATAGCTTCCAAATGTCTCCGAAAGAAATATCGATGCGAATCAAGATTTTATGCATTGCAATACCGAGTCCACTTTCATCGTCATCACCCACGAAGATCAACTGTTCCGAGCGTTTGGTAATTTTGTAGATTTCCCGGTTTTCGTCCACACGTGGCAAGAATGTTTCCGCCCTTGTTCGCGCCCTCGAAATACAGGAACATGTAACGTCAAGTACTCTTTCTCTCTCTCTCTCTCTCTCACTCCGCCCTTGTGATCGCGAACTCTCTTCCCTTCGATTCCCACAGACTCTCGATGTTATTGAACACATACAAAGGTTTCTCCGCCGCGCATTTCTTTCTCTGCCGACGCGGCATAGCCGTCGCGTCTCGCATATAAGTTCGACGTCGGCGTCCCGACTCGAGCGCTCGCCGGTCTAGTCGCGGTACTGCCGCAGTTGATTTCAATCCAACGTTCCTTCCTCGCGCCCCTCGGCAGCCGCTCGAGCCACCAACCCTTATTCCTATCCGGGGGAGATTTCAATGGAAAGTTATAGGAAATTCACGGTGGCGGCGACAAGAGCCGTCGGTGTCGGTGAGAGTCAAACTGGTAACGTCTGCGGACCATTGTCGAGCGCGCCTAGCTGCCGACAGTCGAATGCCGACACTCGACACTGGCAGACGACGACGACGACGACGACGTATTGTATGATCCAGCTGGAGGGCTGAGAGGCGAAATGGCAAGGAACGCGGGGGTTGCGTCAGCCGAGCACCATAATCCAAGATTAGAACCCGCTACCAACTATCTGCCCAAACGTGTGGGACTACGACGCGCGTAATCGCAGTTTGATATCGACGCATGGTCTTGCCCATGTGTCTGCGTCATTCTGTTACGTCGAGAAATCATCGCTCTCGCTTTGTTTTTACGCAGTATTTGCGGAAAAACATTTAATTGTTATTGTTTTTCTATATTCACATATTTATTCGGTTCATTTAGAAGCAACTACTTTCATATAAGATTCAAAAAGTATAGTTTTCGTTTTTTTCTTTTTTTCATTTAAAATGCGAGATGATGTACGTTAATTTCACCTCTCAAGAAATTCGGTTTAACCGATTTCTCGCGCGCGCGCGCGCGCGCGAAACGCATTTCCCTCGTATAACGAGACTCATTGTTCGATTAATGAAAATTCGTTCTTCGTCAAATAATTGTGTGAGCGCGAAACGACGCGGTGGCGGCGGAAACCGATCAACGGCCCGAGGAAAGGGGAGAGGCGACCGGGGGCGCTGAGCCATAAGGATATGCAATCAAGCCCAAAGTAAGCGAGTTAATTTACGTGGAGTGTGCACTCTCGCCACGAAACTTGCTCCGTGCACAGCGCTAGTGGAGATACTCCGCCATTGGAGAAGTTGTACCATCGAGATGTTACCACGCTCGTGAGAAAGCGAGAGAAACTCAGAGGGGGATAAGAGAGGGTTCAGCGAAAGGTGGTCGGCATGCGAGAGGGATGAGGAGATGGAGAAGAGGAAGGGACGAAGAGGCGGACCGGAGCACCCTCTGTCATCTTTCCCTTCCAGCGGGTGTACTTTCCGCCGTTGATTCCCTGCGCAAGGCGACACGGTGCGCCAAGATGCTTCGAAACTACCCTTCACCTTATACCCCCTCCCCTTTCGTCCTCGCCCCGCTCGGTTCCTTGCCTACTCCCGTGCTCTCTCGAACTATCGCACTAACTAGCAGTGCCTGTAATAGCGTCGCGCTTCCACCGTAAAGTGACGTCTTTCGAAACCCAATTCAGGAACCCAGTCGCTTCTAATGGGGCTCCGATATTACGAGAGTGGTGCCGCGCACTGATTCCGTCGAGCACCGAAATCACCGGGAGGGGAGGTTGGAGTCCTCTTCTCGCCACGCGCGCACACTGCGCGAGTTTCTCGCTGGAAATTCGGATCGACGAGCCACATCGAGAAGAGATCGACCCTCTCTCTCTCTCTCTTACAGAGAGAAACCCGCGCGCGACTGAGTTATTACATCTTTATTCGTTCCATTCGTCCAAAATGTAATTTCGATTCATGTTCCTTCGCGCGCATCTTATATAAAATAGAATTCAAATTTGAAAAATCGAATAATATTATTGTACAGTCTAAAGCTTTGAAATATCGTACAATATTATTGTTACAAAGTTATTATTGTAAACGAAGGTTATGGAAAAACGATCTCACAACTGCGTTTCACTTAGTCTCGCGCGCGCGCCTACACACACATACACACACGCACGTACACAAAGTTTTACTTTTGCAAGTTTTTTTTACATCATAAGATAATATGTGTCGGCAGACCTGAATACAAAGTAACACGGGGAAATTAAAGCCGCCAACGTCCCTCTTTTCTCTATGAAGACTTAATGAGCCTTATAGATTGTGCTCCTAAGATTGTATGCCTTTTACGCGGCTGAATTATTAAACGCGCGCGCGAGCGATCTCTTAGGCGCGCGGGAGGAGTTCGTGGTCTCATTAATTTTTAGAGGCCACCGCGGCGCAAGTGCACGTAGCAGTAACGTAAAAACGAATCGAGAGCAGCCCGAGAAGGGAAGGGGGATGTTTTGCGCGCGATTGCATTTACCACGGACGTTACGGCAACAAGCGGCGTGTAGCGAAGAGAACCCGGACAGGCTCGAATAGGAGCGGGCGGACGGACGAGCTCTCTCCGTGTGCTTAGCACTCGTTCTCGAGTGGCTCGCAGTACGCGGAACTCCATCTCGCTGAGCTCTCCATCTCGAAACGCGCGCGCTACACACCCTATAATACAACCGACCGGTCCCGCCATCAGCTGCAGCTCCCCCATGGCACAAACATCCGACCGCGCGGCACTAAACAATAAACTATTTCCCTCGTGTACTCAGCCAGCTACTACAGTCGTGTTTATCTGGGACGTGCAGTCTCTTCATTATCCACCGACATAGCTCGAGTCGAAGTTTCGAATGTTTCGAAAGGGATCGGAAGACGTACGGGAACGTTGCCCTTCGCGAGTGTGTTAGAATCGACGTAGACAAAACGTTTCCGAGAAGGGAGAGAGCCGTATTCTAATGGCGAAAGTTCGGTTACGACGTTTCTTTCGCGACGTACTTTTCTACACGCTCGCTTTTTTAAATTTACGACGCTTATACCTCGGCAACACACCGATCGATAATGACCGATAGAAAGAAAACGGAAAATATTTTAATTAAATATAATTAAGCAATCAGACATTTTAATGGTTTCTTTTCATTCTGTTTCAGGTAAGTTGGCTAGAGATAATTAACAATCATGTCAGAAGGGATCGTGCTAGAGTATCGTGGAAGTGATCCTGTCAAGGTTTGAAATTATTTTCTTTTTTTTTACATAGAAATAAGATTGTCAAGGTATCGATGTGTGCGACATTTGGTCGCAAACTTGCACTGCTTTGCGAACATCACACAAGTCTATTTGCGAAATACATACAATTGCCGTACATTTAAAACGCGTAATGTCATTGGATTCACTTTATTTCGATGTCCAGCGATCGTCGTCCGATGCCGGTTTTTCTCCGCGCATCTGCATTCAATTACGTTGTCCCCCTTTCGTAGGTTTAGGTTAGGTAACCAGGGCGCGGCATTTAGCCCAAGTTCATTAATTACGAAGCCGTGTAGGAATTTCGCGCACGTTTCGTGGAATACGTTCCGTGACTCCGGCGACCGCTTCATCCATTATCCTAAGGACAAATTTGTTTTCCGATACAAATGCAGATACTGCCGACGAGGAAGTAAAGTATACGGACGAGTATCTCGAAAGTCACCGTCGTTGCGCAAAATGTGTTCGGAATGACTCGCTGATTAATGAACTCGGTTCGTTGAGAATCTCGAGATAATCACAAGGTGGCAATTTTCAGTTTGCGCGCGTTGATCACATTCTGAGAATTTTCAAGATCGCAATCCAATTATCGAATTGAATATCAGCTTGAGATAACTTCGTCACGATTATATAAAAATGCACGTTTAAACCCTTTTACTTACAGCTTTATTTCTGAGAATATTTCTCTTATAAAGGAAATTCCGCACTCTCGCGTGGGCGCGTTAATTTCCGTGGAAAATCGCGAGCGACAACTGTAATAACTTTCTGAAAACGGTTATACGACGATACTGGCGCGAAGGAAGCATCGCGAGATTGAACGCAGGAAAACAGCTTACACGACGCGGATGTGAGCGCGACGGGAAGCCATTAACGCGCCGGGCTTCGGAATATGGAGTATGATTATTAAGTGAGAACCGTCTTCGCGGAAAGAGAGAGAGAGAGTAGACGATTACGCGGTCTCCGCGATAATAGCCGGGCTGAATGGGCTTCATTAAGACCTCGCGGCGGTCTCTGTCTTCGAGTCGCGCGAGACGCACACGCGTGCCGCGGTCTTTTATACACGTATGTGCGCCGTGCACACACGCCGGAACGGAAACTTCGGCGCCACCGAGAGCCCCCGCCAGCTTACGCAGACGACGACGGAAGCTTCTATGAATGTTTAAATGCTTTCGGCCCTCTCTCTCCCACTTCGGCTGCGCCAGGTAGCTCGCACCAGCTGCGGGCTTCGACGGTAACAAGATTACCGCGTCAGCGCGAACGAGCAGCTAACCTTTTCAGGGTATAGGTGACGATATAACGGCGCGCCGTGCACAATGTTCGGTTTAATAGGACGGGGATATGTGATATAAAGCGACCGGTAGCGCGAGAATCGATATCGACAAGACCGCCGACTTTTCGGACGACCCCGTTCTCGAATAAATTTTTTTTTTTGTTGAATCGCAGCGAATTACAATAAATTATATTGCAACTATTTGTGAAAGTTGAAAATAAACTATATGTAACTGCGGGAAAAGTTGACACATTTGTGCGCGTAAAAAAATAATGTAAGAGAAGCGATGCTTAAGTATACGGCGTTATATACTTTGAAAAGGCGACGAGAGACGCTAAATTATCCGCGGATGGGCGTTTTAGTCCGAGATGGGCTAATGGCGACGATGTATAACCCCGTATAGGATCGAAACGCTGGAGAATAGGCAGGAACGGAGCAATTGCATACAGAACTAACTCCACTCCACGGAGGCCGCTTTAACGGCGCATCACTTATGTATCACGCGGCCTCCGACTTACAAAGCGATCCCCCGAGATTTGCAGCAGCAGCAGCAGCAGGCGCCGCTTTTAGCTGCAGCACCGGAAGAACAGAACCTGTCCCGAGTTATCGTCGTTACGTGTGAATCTTACTTATGGTGCACCTGTTGAGCTGTATTTTATACGCTGACACTTCGTCAGAATATCAGTTACTTAACATTCACTTCGCTTTTTCCCGGCTTCTATTAAATTTAGCAAACAGACGCGTTGAAGACCCGCGATTTGTTCGCACGGGTGGCATTAACTCTTCGTCTTTTGCAACAACGTCTAATCAGGGTAATTACGGATACAGAATTTTAGGAATTATTGACGCAAATATTTTGTATTATCGATTGGCAGACGTGAGACGCGGACTCTTTCTATATAAACGCAGATTAAAATACACAGAGTTTACGTACGTTACGTGTCGCTAATAATACAACATTGCGGAGACTCGCGTGTTATTCGTTGCCAAGTGTCTATTCGCTAACTTATGATTCGTGAAACGCGGAAATGCAATATTACAGTGTAATATTCTCGTAATGCTCGTGTAAATGTTTACTCAACCGTGCGAGAGCTTCAATTTTCCACGGTAAAACAGAGCGGTCGGGGGTGAGAGAGATGAAAGGGGGAGACGCTAAAAGTGCAAATACCGCGCTCATTCTGCCCGCAGCGCGACGCTACAAAATTCCAACAATATCAGACAAAATCTGCCCTCGTATTTTCGTGAGCACCGCTCCGAGCGAGTGAGCGAGCGGGCGAGCGGGCGGGCGGTCGCGGCGGATGCAATTTCCAAATTGAGCCCCGAACTCGGCGCAAGCAAGACGAGCGCGACGCAGGTTTCACCGGCAGGCTTTGCAGGAAAGCGAACTCTAACTCAATCGACGACGGTTTGGGAAGTTTAACTAGAGCCAGCTATCAACGTCCGTCCGAAACCCCGTCTCTCTCGGCGCACAACACGTTGTCCGAGAGAGAGATTTGCGAGATACATGTAGTAGATTACGAAAAAATAAATTATTTACATTTTGAAATTTCGCGCGAGGAGAGAAAATTCAGTCTTCTGACTTTTCCTTATCCGCGATGCAAGTTATCGCGCGTTTCAGTGTGAGTTTCATGTACCTAAACTTACACACACACACACACGCTCTTTGATAAAATTGAAAATTGCAATATTTTTGCCAAAATTTTTGCGGATAGCGGTTTATAATACATGAAAAAGAATGGTTGCATATGATCCTTTATCGAACCGTAAGAATAATCGTAAAATTCGAAACTTTGTCTCGCTGAAGCGTTGCGGGAAAGGATAGCGCGTGACGGTAAGAAAAATAGACGAGAGGGGGTACTTTATTACCCCGAACCATGATATGAAACAGGTTAGCATCCCCATAAAGTAGACGTGCCAGAGACACAGAAGCAATTTTATCGTGCTGCTGTAGAAAGAGAGAGAGAGAGAGAGAGAGCGAGAGCAAGAGAGAGAGAGAGAAAGAAAGAATTCATATACCCATCTACGGACGTATATAAAAGCGAGACGGGTGAAGCGAGCCGAGGCGCTTTTCGAATAGCGCACCCGTATAAAAGAAAAGCAGCATGATTGAACTGTAATGACGGTACTTCCGCGGTGTGCGCGTCGGGGGCGGATGGAAGGAGAGAAAAGAAGGTGGCTTCGAAATAAAATTGCACGGAGGAAAATAACAAAAGGGTAAACGCCGCTAAAAGGGAGCGAAGGGGAGTTTAGCTTTCATGTTTCTTCAAGCCACTTTCTCATAAAATTACGCGAAACTAAAGCAAACGCGCGAGCGCTATATTATCGCCGAAGTCAACGTCAATAATAACATATTCATCAAAGAAGGTTTTAATAATTTTTCAACTATATTCTCGCAACTATTTAAAGAATGAAGTGTACATCTCTCTCCTCGTTTGCCGAGGGAAAAATATATTTTTCTTTTCGTGAAGGAAGAGGAAGACGGTCGTGTACGTAGTGACGTTTACGAAGCGAAGTTTATTTGGTAAAGAGACTCTACGTCGCGCATTTCCTCGCCTGCCGCGGAGACATTTGCGAAGCGCGACCTTTTCTTTGGTCTTTGCGAGACGGAAACCGTCTGACATGTGTGTGTGTGACGCGCGCGCGCGCGCTCGCGCGTCGGGAATACAGCGTCGTAAACGTATATACGGCCTGCGCGCGAAAAAGCGCGTGCACACACCTGACTGTTTGTGGCACCTACCTATTCCCTCTTTGAGTAAGATGGGTCGTTATGAAATAAGACCATCATCCCCCTTTCTCTTTTGCTCGGTAGTCCTCGTGCGCGCACACGTGCGGTGGGGCACTCTTTTCTCTCTCGTGCCTCTCTCGGGCCTCTACTTACCAGCACTTAGAAGGTGTTCTCCGACCGCGCTTAATACCCATGTGCCTTGCTAAAGTCTTCCGCACTCTCTTTCGGAAGAGATGACGGGGGAGCTTGAGAGTGCCCGAGGTTGCTCGATGCCGCTTCCATCCCTTAGAAGAAATTCGATTTAGCAATCCGTCTCGGCACCCGACGTCTCTTACGACGGCGCCCGACATTTTGCAATTTTGTTGCCTTTCCTTTCCGCACGGCGAAACGAAAAAGGAACGCGCGCGATAACAACTACGGCGAGCTGCGAGCCGTAGGAAAGCGTTCCCGGCGGCCGAAGTTCGACACAAAAGCTCGCGCGACTTTCGAAATTGTTCCCGATCGGACATTCCACTGATGAAACAGCGAACTTGACGCCTTTGTCGGTGTTCTCGAGCGTGCGCGCTCTCTCGCTGCTCTCCGTTCCGAGAGAGAGAGCTCTAATCGACGAACTCACCCCGTTATTCCGGTAAAGCGCTTTTTAAGTTGCCAATCTTCCGTAGCAACCTGTAGCTCGAGGGTGAGCGCCGCTGGCTTAGCGTGTCTACTGCACTTCAGGGTAGTGAGTACCCCTCAAGCCTCCTCGCAACACGCAACACTCAACTTAATGAGAAGAGAGACCTAAACCCGCACCACCCCTCCGTCTAAACCTCAAGCTACTTCGGAACGACCCGACCGTCAGTATTCGATGTTACTTCGGTCCGAAGCATCTAAGACGTCCGCCCGCCCGCCCGCGCGCGAGCCCGTGTTATTTTCCGCATGCAAACGAACGGACTTATTGAATTAGCTCGGGATTAAACGCGAAATAAAATCACTTGCAGCGGAAGTGATACGAAAGCCGCATTTTAAAATATTCTTGAATATTCCAGCGGGAACTCATTTAATCCGCGAGAGGATTAAATTTCCTATAATTAAATCCTATGTTAATGACTTCGCATTAAAACTCATTGGTGTTTATCGCGTAAACCGGACCAGAATATTATATCGGAGAATGTTGCATTGTTATTGTGCAAATAACGGTTTTTCAAGCAATAAAACCAACGTTCACGGCGATTATCGCAGCGGATTACATCCGTTAATTTGTGATTCGCCGCTTTTCGAGAGATTTGAGAGAGCGAGGTGATGCGCGAACAGACTGACGAAACCTCCGTTCGAATTACAGGACACGTTTGTCGACGGTGCCGCACCGTAATACGACGCACGAAAGCGGTATAATATTGATTAGTAATTACAGCACGTAGAATCAAGGCGTAAGCATGGCTAGGCGCGGATTGCCGGTTGGTATATGGACCACTTGTTGGCGCCGCTCCATCGTGCCTCGAATTCAAGACCAGGTAACTACCGGGGAGAGCAACTCGCGCGAGACGCAAATCTTTACTCAAGTCGTTGTCTCGATATATGTTATTTGAGAGCAACAATTTTGCAAAAACCTACCGTCGCAAATCCCAATCAAAATCCTGCGAAGATGTTGCAATATTTTAATGTAAAATTTACGCAGCGAACGTTTACCGATATTATCGGCATAATTTTTCACAGCTACATTAATATTTATATCAACCAGATTTTAATGAGGATGACATTTATACCCGTGGCGGAGATCGTTATTTTACCGAGAGAGATCGTTATTTTTACGAGCAGTTGATTTCGCGCAATTTTTTTTATTCCATTTTTAACGTTACAATATCTTTCGAATCCATTTTTCGCGCGTATCAACATTCCAGATGGAGGAAAGGAGGGTATATAAATCATTACGCGTCACGGAATGATCCTGCAGCGTGCATCCGAACCATGATATGCCGCGCTCATAATACGTAAGCGTGTACCGTGACATGCGAAAAGACGACAATGCTGGAAACGATGACTCATTCTGTCGCGCGGAAGCAATTTATCAAGACTTCCGCGTCCGCGCGCTGGCGCCGACGCTCGAGGTGCCGACCAAGAAGAAACGGGGCTGTCCTTTCGAAGAAACACTTTACGAATGCAACAGGCGATATGAAACTGTGTATTTATGTACATAGGCCTACACACCGTCGCATAGGCCATGTAAAATGTGAGCTTGTACCGCCCGGTACACGTTATGGATTCAAGGCTCTTTTGCGCTCTCTGTTCCTCTCTTTCTCTTTCTCTCTCTCTTTCTCCGTGTCTCGTTCTCTCTTTCTCGCGCGCTCTATGCCGGTCGACCTCGCTCTGCTAGCATGCTAGCAACTGGTGGTTGCACCGGCGTGTCGTGCCAGCGACACCACTTGCATCGTTTCGTTCCGTTTGTTCTCAAATAGAGAGAAAATCCGAGAGGATAAGCGCGCACGGCCCCTTGGCTATGATCCAAGGCCGCTCTCTTGTCGAATTCTGCGGCCACGCGTCCGCGTAAGACCGCGTGTCGTCATTATCCATATGGCCGGTTCGGCCAATTCGTTCGATTGGAAAGGATCCAGAAACCCGACGGTCCAGATACAATAACCGCTAATTTGGAAAATCAGAGCTTCTCCGAATATTCGGAATTTCCTCAGAGATTGTTCTCGAACAAGTGGGACGCGTACGTGTCAAGATGTGATCGTGAGACGTGCCGATAAAATCGCGCAGTTTCACCTTACGTGACATGTTTTGTTTCCGAATGACGCCAAGTAATTGACACTTGAGCGAAAACGGGTTGTGGTGTGTGATTTCTTTATGTTTTTCTGCGGAGAGAGAGTTTGTCAGAATGAAGATCATACACGTTGCGAGGGATAGTACCGTAGATAGGCGACCGACTGAGTGTGCCATGCCGGCTCTTATCCTCGAAAAGGCTTCCTCTGCACATGCATAAATGATGCGGATTCTCGAAAGGGCCACCCGCGGTCTCGCCGTCCTGCGGCCCTTCTGAAGGCCGACTCAGGACCGGCATCAATAATGCACCGACTGTAAGAACGCACTAAACATCCACGACCCGCCATTAGTATTCCCAGAGGATTCCAAATGGTGTATCAGTGTCCTGCGGACATCTCCTCTCCGCCGCTTTCCCGCATTGCGGGATCTTTCTCTCCCGATGTTCGACCCCACGCAATACAATGTATTTTAATAATGCTCTCTTTCCCGCGCCTTTTTGCGCGCCTCTCACGTAAATACGTTTCTCGTGTAGCTCCCTGACACATTTATCATATACAATATTCCACGTCGAGCCGACCGACGCCACGTCGCTGTGCGCGCGTGGAGTTATAACGAGCAAGCGGCTACGCTCTATTATTCCTTTACGATGACGCGTAACGATTTTCGTTACCCGCGAAATATGAGAGTAATAAACTATGCGCATAATGCGCGTATACGTGTGCGCGCTGAAATGTGTATAATACGCGATGCGCGGTAATGAATCGGCGCGAGAAAGGAGAAGTTACTCTCTCTGTGTGCGCTGTTTTGATTCGCGAGAGAATCCGTCGACGGTCTCTCTGAAAAAAAAAAACGCTGGGGTGGTAACGTAATTATATTACGCGTGGCTGCCCGCATAGGGGGATTTTGCAGAAACGGTGGAAAACGCGAGGAGATCCGCGGTAAACAAGTTTCCTCGGCGAGGGTTTTCCGCGCAGCAGATCTTTATTTACCGAACGGATTAAGCGAAACACACCGGGGCGCGTCTTAGCTGTGTCTTTACCACTTACTTTCCAGGCCGGTCGCGGCTTTCGTCTGCATTTTCACTTCGTCGCGCGTCTCGCATTCGTATTATCTCTAGATGTGCAGTGTTTTCGCGACACTTGAATTAACTCCCGATAATTCACCGGGAAAGAAATGAGCTCTGACTCATTGTAATGAATTTAGCAGAGAGAAAGAGAAAGAGAGAGACAGAGAGAGAGAGAAGCGCACGTAATAACGATGACTTGCGTATAACTGCAAACGTAATCACGAGAATATCCGTTTCCTCTGCGACTAAATATTACGTTATTTTTATTCTTTCAACACTGATGTTGCCTTTGCGTCGCGCTGCTGGATTTCATCAAAAATTTTTTCCCCGCTGTTTCCGTTTGCTAAAAGAATAAAACTTGCCAGAGAGAGAGGACATTTTTACCCGGGAAGTATTGCACACACATTTCGCCGGGAGAGAAAACGGAATTTTGTAACTGCTGTCGCGAAACGTACCTGATATACTTTCTGTGAAACGCGGGCGAACTTTCTCGCTGTTCTCCCAGTTGGGGCGGCTATATATGAAACAGCAATGGGAATTTTACCCTGGACAGCGGTCGCGCGCGCGAGGCGCGGACAAATCGTATGTCCGCCTGACAAATGGAAAAATGCGGCTTTCGATATTGTAGTGGCGATTCGACCTCTCCCCCCTCTCTCGACTCGAATTGAATCGCGTATAGAAGAAAACCGATAGGAAATGCAGTTCGAGAGTAGCAAATGACTCGTTTAATTTCGAATGCCAAGATAAAGCGTCCTGACCTCCGCGAATTTGACCCGCTTCTGTTTGCCACTACGATTATTTATCCTGACATCTCACGTACCTTCTTCTTCGTCCCGTTCAATTTTAGATGATGCTCGTTCGCGAGCTTCTTCCGGTCGAGCGGCGTAAAGGAAAGCTCTTGAAGCTCGCCGCACTACGTGCGAGAACAAATCGATCATTAGGAAATTGTTTTTCTGCTGTACACGGCGAGTCATTTGCGTATTCCGCATGATAAGGGAGGGAACGAGGATAGAAAAGGGATCTAGGAGAGCAATTACTCACGTCCGATTGAATTATTTACCGATCGATAATCGGAATACGACGACGCGGCCGGTGCCCGCAAAGAAGGGCTCCCTAGAAAGTTGCCGATGTCGGATTATTAAATTCCTTAAGACCCCATTGGCGAATACCTAGTCGGGAATCGATACATTCACTGAATATCTCAGATACGAAGAACGCCCCTTGGCCATCCAGGACGGATGCGACGACGGGAAGCTCTCCCCGCTACTACTGACGAAATATATCTCGTTTTTTTTCTCTCTTTTTCTCTCAGAAAGCACGTCTCTCTATCGCGACTTCAATTTAATAATTCCCGACATCGCGCGCAAGTTCGTTCCACGCGAAATGTATTTATTTAAAATACGCGTCTGAAAATCAACCGAAAAATATCGTCGCGCAGCGGCGGATTAACGAAACGCGGTATTGGAAACTGCGACCGGTACAAATTTATTCTGCGCGACATTATCCCGCATGTAACGGAGCATGTCGGAGGCAGTCACTGTACTGTATAATTAAATCTGCATCGTTAATAAATGTACAGATGGACGGTTAAATACATTTCGTCGCGCAGCGCGGGACGGGCGGCGCGACGTATATAGCCGCTGTTAATTCCGCGAAAACGCCGGTTTCCGCGCGAAATCCCGAACAGACCGACCATAATTTCGTCTTATTACAACACGATAGAGAAACCGTCTCGTCGCGAACACCGTCGCCGAATGTATACGTCGTTCGATCAGACCGACGGGTTTCTCAAAGTCACGCCCAAGGCGATCCGCAATATAGCGCGCGGACTCTCTTTGCACTTTCGCACAGTGAATATCCGTTCCATTGTCGTCGAGAGCGAAGCTTTGATCGAAAACACCCGAGGGTGAGTCAAGGCGTTTCGAGAAGCCTTTTCCGTGATAGCGGGGGAGGGAGGGGGAGAGTGGTGGAAAATACAACGCCCCAAGCTGGCAATATTGCACGGAATGACGTAATCAACGATCTCGGTTGTCGCGGATGTCTTGAAACGACGAGAATTTAATGAAGTCACCTGTAGATTGCATTATTTTTCTTTAACTTGTAACACACCGCGCGCGGTGCGTGTTCGCGCGTAATTACTTTTCGCGTTGCAATTTCTCCCTTTGCGAAACTACTGCGAAAGGAAAGGAGGAAAAATATACATGTAACGGAGAAGTTTCCAAGTAATAAGCCGACGTAACGAGTACTTAATTTTCGTTCGTGTATTATATATACATACATATATATGTATATATATATGTATATATGTATCGCACGAGAAATATCTTTGCACGTGAAATATCAACTTTCGCGAAACACACCGCTGTATTGTGCCGCGTACTTTTTAACGACGCGAATGCAGAAATAAACAAGTTATTCGTCGCGAAAGGAAAATCTCCGGGGAGGAAACGGCTCTTCTCGCCAAAGTTTTGGTATATACTTCCAACGCGCGGTCCCTCCCCCCTCCTCCCCCCTCCCCTCTCTCTTTCTCTTCCTTCCTACCGGCAAGAAATATTGCTACTCCGGATTCAGATATTCTCTCTCGAGCTTATTACTTCGCGCGTCTACTGAGGCGCGAAACACGATGCCCGAAATTGGATGAAGAGAAGGCACCGGCGGCTAAGCACGAGGAATCGCTTAACATCTTCCCGTCGTTATCGTTCCAATTGTTCTCACTCCGGTCGCGCGCCGTCCGGCCATCTCCGTTTAAAATTATTACAAATTTGCTCGAACGGATAGAGAAAGAGAGGGCGAGAGAAGAAACTCTCTCTCGAATTTCAGTTCTATGTCTTCTAAGGTAAGTAACGCAATAAAGAAGAAATTTTCTCGCGAAGCGAAATAAATCTCTGGCTCGTGGAATTACGTAAACAGGAAAATATCTTGGCGAAGGAGTCATCTTTCAAATCTTACGTATACGTATGAAAGTTCTACTGATCGAGTTCTACGAGGAAGTTGGAGAGGAAGGATCGCAAAGTTCATCGTTATGTGACATAATCAAAAAAATCTAATTTCCGACTGAAAATTCCACGCTGAAGTTTGTAAAAGGTGGCGAAATCAAAGCGGTATTTCGATACCCTCTCCTCCCGCTAACGACTTCGACTTTGTCCAACGTGTTACAGCGAGCGAGTGAACGAGAAAGAGAAAGAGAGAGAGAGAGGGAGAGTAAAGAGAAAAGTTCTGACGTCGTAGTCGGCAAATCAAATGGCCGTGGGTGAAAAGGCGCCGGAAAGGAGAGATCGGTGTAACGAACTTCGCTAACGGGATTAACAGCCTAAATCCTTTCCCTTAGGTGCTCCCTTAGTGCGTCTAGGTAGTCGGTAGGGTTAAGGTTTAATTACACGGCTTTATCCTCTAAGCTCACCGATTCGCGGAGAGATGGATCGATGAAATTTCATTTCTCCGACCACTACTCCACGTGATGGCGCGAATTTAATAAATGCCGCGTTAACGCAAAAACATACATTCGACGCGTGTTAATTATTACGACGCATTTTTCAACGAGAATTCACGCGAACGTCTGTCTCCATTATACGTCGACGCAATGTTACGCAACTTGATACGACGCATATTTTACATGTTGTAGCCAAAGAACGACGGTTGTGAGGGGGAGAGAAATAAAAAGTCAGAGGTCAATTCGAATCTCGGAAATATCATCTCGCGACAAGCCACGCCGTAAAGCCGGAGCTAACTCAGTTTGCTCTGGCACGTTGCTCGTGAGAGAGGGTTGCTCGATGGTTGGGCAGCACGCGCGTACGGTACACCCTTGATTGTGGTATTCATGCGCGATTAACCCGACCGAAGCTCAAACTACCTACGAATTTGAACGGCGGACCCGGTTCGTAGGCGAGCGCGCGCGAACCGAGAAGCGTGTTAGCGCGCCGAGGAGTATCGCGAAGTTCGGCACCGATAATGGAATCGGGTTTTGGTCGCGGCTAGTGCTCTCTCTCTCTCTCTCTTTCTCTCGACGGAGAGTAAGAGGTCACTGCTAAAGGAGAGCGACGTGTGCGCGATATATATACGTTCCATTAAAACTTAAAATTAATTCCGGCCCAACGAGGACGACAACAGGGCGACGATGACGACGACGACGACAACGACGACGACGTTGGCTACTCTACGAAGAGACGCGGTGTTGACGCGTCAACGCCGCGCCAACTCCGCATAGGTATATCCAATCCAACTACACAAATTCCCTCTAAAACCCACCGCTCCGCTCTGGAAACTCCGTCGTCGCCGGTTTGCCGTCGCCGCCACGTCGCCGTCGCGTGCTGCCGAAACCGCCGTGTCTATATATACGTATGTATTGTACATAAGAGGGATGTAACAACGCAATTACGCGTCGCATAAGCCGACGACGAAATTACGCTTTAATCTACGCGCTCTAGTGTTCTACGCTCTCTCGGTCGAATCCTTCAGCCTCACCGTCTCTTCTCCGCCGGACGAAAATCGCTCGCGTCATTTTCTTTCGGCCGCTTGTTCGCTTCGCGAACCATTCGCCGCGTACAATCGTACTCGATTGCTCGTGATATCGTAACGAAGCTAATTCGCCGTCGTTACAACATCGCGGCCGTCGACCACTTTGTCCCGGAGGCGCCACGCGGCAAAGACCTTGCCTTCTCTATGTTTCACGTGCCGGTGATTGTTCGTAAAAGAAAAAAACGACACGTTGAAACTTTGGTTGTGCCGCGCGAGTGTGTGCCATCAAAATCGCCAAAGCCGGAGAAGTGAACACTTCCTGGCAGGCTGCTTGCGAAACCACTCCTTTGATCACAATCGTTGAACAAGCGCGAAAAAGATTATAAGCGCGTACACGAGCGTGTGTTTAACAGACCGCCAAACGTCAGTGTAAATGTACAAGAGTGGGATGTGAATATTCGCAATATTCTACTACGTTCAAATTAATAGTTAGAGCACTAGATATATATACATGCCATAATTCAAACTTTGATGGGCAATCTGTAAACAGTTTAGCATTAATTTCGGATAATCAGCGTCGGATATTCAGCGTCAACCGTCACGTAAGTTTGTCGTTGTGATATAATTGAACTGTATATATATATATATATATAGTTCTCTCCTATAGATGTATTTCTATGGCGCGTAAAGACGCGATTGTTCGATGTTTACTTATAATTAACCAAAGTGCGTTGTGTGAATGTTAATACAGTTTACGTTATGTAATAATCAGATCGGACGGCATTAAATTGAGAGTGGAAAGAAACTTCGAAATGCCAACCTCTCTCTCTTTCTCTCTTTCTCTCTCTTGTGTAGCGACTATATTTCCGAAAAATTTTATGTGCACATCCCCGCTTTGATGATATTGCTCGCAGCATCAAACCAATCTCCCGTAATTAATCAGAGTTATAATGAATTCGACAGCAATATAGCTAATATGTAACGAACGGCAGCCTCTCTCAAAGGCCAGCTACGCTGCACGATCGAAAAATATTGTGTGCAATATGCCGGAGCTGTTATTTGAATTTGGTTCTTCTTTTTTTTTTTAACAACATTTTTAAAGTGGCAGAAATAATTTCGTTACAAATAAAACTTTATAAAGAAAAAACCAAATATTGCGCTACATCGCAATAATTTATATTTTTCTCTCGTTCCTTTCAAGCGCGACGGAAACACAAAAGTTTTTTGTATTTCTCTTTTTATAAATATACACACACGTACGTACCGCAATTCTCGACGTGTATTTAAATCGGATTCTAATCAATAAAACCAACTAATCCGATATCCGCTCCTCTCACGGAATCAAGACCGGATATAATAACGCACCCCTCCGACGTAATTAGTTTTAGCGCAGATATTCGGTAGACTGCGCGCAACCGCGGTTTTATGAATGAAGTTATTTTCAATGCGCCGATGATACACGAACAATCCGCGGGATAATTTCGACCGCAATTAGTCAGACAGCAACTCTTTTACCGCGTCGAAGAATAATTGACGCGAGCCGGAATGCTAGCCGGTAATAAATAGACGGTCCGTGCTCGTGCACACGCCGACGCGTGTCCGTTCGAGCGAATTTACACGATTCACCCTCCATAATTGCCTCGGATGAATCACCGAAAATGAACGACGCATCGAACGAGCGAGTTTTTGCACGAATCCAGCATCAGAAATCGACCGAGCGCGGCGCATCGAATGGCGCACCAGCGAACGCGCGCTTATAAATTTTTAATTAGTCTAAAAACTGTTGCCGCTCCCACGCAACAGTTTTAACTTTGCGAATTTTCAATTAGAGAGCAAAATCTTTTTTGATACACGGCGTAACGTTGCTGCTACAACACATGAACGTGAAATTTCTTACGATCTATGTAAGACATTTTACTTTAATGTTTTTACCTGACGACGTTCGCGCAAAAGTGCTGCATACACACACATACAAACACAGACAAGTCCCAAAGTAAACGTAATTTTGCCGTGAGTTTAATAGAAGCTGCAGCTTCCCACGAGACATCGCATGAGTGTTGGCGCGTAATTTGCTCAAGAACGTAATCATAAAATTCTGCGTTTTACGACAGTATTCAATGGAGCGTGGATGCGCACATAATTTTTTTTGTACATGTATATATCGGTGAAACGACAGGTGCGCGGCGCGTGTATCTTCGGGAGCATTTGATGGGTTTACGCTAATGGAACGCTTCGTTAATTCCATCCTCGGTGAGCGGTGAGTGTCGCTGCGTTTGAAGGAAAGGAAAAATACTTAACGAATATACATTTCTCGAGACTCTTTCTCTCTCTCGGTCTCGCTCTCGCTCTCTCGTCTTCTTTACCAGTTTACTTCGTAAACTGCGAAACAAGCTCTAATGCTTCGTTCCATTGCGCGTCACGGCACGGTCTCAACTTTTAATATATTTTTCATTAATTTATTTTCCCGCTGCTCGTTATTACAATTCAGGCGCCGTTAGGTTCAGCGTAATGGAAAAATGTCCTCCGGTACGCGCGGCAGGGGTGGTACCTGCCGACGTAATTGCAGCCGCCGCGCGTTAACGAAGTCCCCTTCCTCCCCGTAAGTTGGCACAATTAAAACGTAATAGTAGCGCGTCCTTCGTCTTACGAGTATGTACCGGTAGAGTATCTGTACTGGTGTATTAGGAATTGCAATTGAACGTTCTAACTATATAATTATCATTGAAACAAAATTAAGTCGTTCGAACATGTATATACATTCGTTTTTCCGCACTACTTTCATAACTGAAAAAAAACAAAACCGTACGCTTTACATAATTAAGACGTTTTTACGGCCAAATTTAGTTTTACATCCGTGATATGCGCTTAAAAAAAAAAACAAACTCGGAGTTCGATGGTCTTTAATTAAATATCGTGGAAAAATATTTCACACAGGGGCTCGAGAGATGGATGAACCCAATTCATTGTTTCGAATCGACTCTTGTAATCTTTTTTACGCATGACGTATAGCAGCATACACGCATGCGATAACAGTACACACAGCGCGTAGAACATCTCCCGCTTGTACCGACCATTTCCCGTACACTACTATATGTAATTCAATCTCTATCCATATAATCTCTGAGCTTGTTTCGATAAAAACTTTTCGATGACGAAATTTTAATCAAAATATTTCGCGTACGTTTCATACGCTTATTATTTCGCCGTCCTGACTGGGCGAAACAATTTTTTTTTTTTTTTTTTTTTTTTCACAGAATCAATACGGTATCGCATTGCCCGCCGCCGCGCCGCGCCGCGCGGACTACGCCGGACTACGCACGCGGTTACGAAAAACGCTGGGCATTGAATTTAATGCGCATGCATATGAATCATTTAACGGATGCGTGATAATTAAATTTCGCGGAGCTATCTTGAAATGTATGCATGCATTTAATTCTGTTGGAAATCTGATGCACGCGTCGATTAGCTTAAAAAATTTATGGAGTCACGCATGTAATTACACTTGCAAACTAGAGTCCCGTTTTACCATTATCAATAACCGATACTTCAACCGTGCGTTACAGGGGCAGTCAGAAATAGCGCATTTTTGATCGGTTATAAATATTCCGCTTGAATATTCCGGTTTGGCAAAGGAAATTTGCACTTTGAATTCTTGTTTCGAAATTTTATGGTTACGAGAGGGAGAGAAGTATGTTACTACATATATATTACATGTACAATTATATATATATATAATATATATGTATATATGAGAAGCCGTGACAGACGGATACTATTCTTGGGACGGAAACTTTCGAGTTTGAACAATTAAGACGATAACGCAGCAACGTAGCGGCATCTCATTGCGTTTCGGTCCTCTTCGGCGTTCCGTAACGATACCTTGGGGCAAAGTTACCCGTCACTTCGAGCCCGTTTATGGGTTAATCCGGCAGTTCGCCATTCGAACCGTAAAGGCATAAAGCCTTCTTGTCTCGGAGAGCGAGGAGCAGTCTTTCGAATCCCAATGGCGTCCCAAAGGATGCAGCCTTGCGTAATACGCGAATTGCACGCTTATCTTCGAAATGATGCCGGCAATTGTACGGTGCATAGAAAAATTAATAAGTTTAATGAAGCAGAATTCGAAGAAACAATATTTATGTAATTGCATTAGTGCCGCAACGTAGACTATGCCGACGATCGAGAAGAGAATACGAGGTTTTAGAAAAAAAAAAAATTGTCGATATCGCGTGTTTTAAGCGTTGATAAAAACCATACAATGCCCATGACCTCTGACATAACGTACTCGTCCCTCTTCTTCAACTACGCTGCTCGCGTGTGAGGCATCGTACGTCAAAAAAAAAAAAAAAAACGAAAAAAACAAAAAACTAGACACGCTCTATCACGCGATCGTGCACGCCGATCCACGTGTTCAACAGTGTCAGGCCGAGGCTCTCGAACCCCTTGTTAAAACTTTGCCCTAACCTCTCTCTCTCTCTCTCTATCCGTTTCACGACACCACCCCCCTCCCTCTCTCCTCGTCTCTCTCTCTCAGGTCGATAATCGTCGAGCACCGATCACGGCGAGCGAGATATAAATGTCCTTCTTTATCGGGCTCTCGAAATCCCCAGCAGTTCCCGTCGTGTCTCGCGATACTTCCCGCCGCCCTTCAGCTTCCCCCCCCCCTCCCCGTTCCTCTTTCTTTCCTTCCCGTCCAAAACTTAATACCCTCGAGTCTGAAAGGCTTAATCTCTCCGCTATTACTCGTTCTTTTCCCTCGTCATCCATTAAAGCGAGGCTGGGACGGTTCTCTCTTTCTGTCTCTCTTTCTTTCTACCCCGACGGCTTCGGACGTTCGAGAAGAGGCTGATATCCAGGAATCGATGGAAACTAATATATCCGCAGAATCAGTCACTGCACGCGTGTGCGTCAGCGTCGACGGTAACAGCCGCCGAGAACCACCGACTGTACTGAGACGGATGGGCGGGCGGGATGAAGAAGCGAGGAAAGGAAAAAGAAAACGGGTGATCGAGAAAAACGAGATACTGAAAGAAAGAAGGACAGGGGACGGGATAGAGGTATTAAGGAATTGAATCGCGCGCAAGGAGAGCGATGTCGGGAGGCCGTCGCGTACTTTCCAAGCATCGCCTCCGCCGCGTTCCGGCTATCGCTCATGGCACGCCTCGCTGAACGAGACCAACACTCGCTCCCCTTCACCCCTTTCTCGCACACTCTCGACGTCCACGAAGAACATCGTCGACATATTGGACGGCGGCAAGCAGCGAGCCTCAAGGGCTCTCCCCCTCCCCTCGAAGCTTAGCCGCGGGATTTCCGCGTTGTGGTCATCCATCACGTCATCATTACCGGCTATGTTCGAGTACGGTGTTTTGAGCTTTACGCCCGATCGGCACGTGGAAAGCTCGCCTTCGCCTTTGCTTTTTCTTGATCGCGCCGCGAAAGTGCACCAACGCGCGAGATTGGTACAAAGTTGCTAATGATTCTTCGAAAACTAAATTGCGTACTCAGCAAATTAACGGAAGGTTGTTCTGGTTTCTTTTCGCGCGCACTTATTTCGCACCTCTCGAATGTGATTTATTGATAAAAAAGGAAGAGATGCAAAGTAGCAACTATCGATGTTTCGTTCGAAGTACAGTGGCGGATCTCGCGGAGTCGCGAATCTCAGAAATCTTGTCGCTAACTCCGTGATCGGAGTTTTTCCCCTCTTCCCCGCCGAGTTTCTATTCGCATAGAATCACAGTCAAATCGCGTTGACAGAATGTGCCAATTCCGACGTTTCCCTTGGGCGACGACGTCACGGCGGTCTTTCATTTAAAGCGCAACGCTCGCGCTGGACGGCGGCCGGCGCGAACGCGAGTACATCTCTCGTCTTACTCGCGCGACTGTTGAAACTGTTGTAAGAGAGAAGTATTATTATCCGGGGAAATCTGGCGGCGTCCCCTCGAGATGTCAGATCGGTCACGTTCGGATGGAAACGAAAGTTTCTCCACCCCTCGTCGTGACCTCTCGAGAAGCTGGCCGAGAGAGAGAGAGAGAGAGAAAAATGAAAAAGAAGATCATAAAAACGTGAAAAAGAGGAAAAAGACGTGGGAAGTCCACGTTCTCGCTTTGCATCAATCGTACGACGAAAGAAGAAAAGAGTGAAACGATGAGAGATGACGCGAGTATCTCTGCAAAAGCGACATCGACGAAGGATTATCTTCTCTCTCTCTCTCTCTTTCTCTTTTTCTCTTCGCGAGCGTCTTCGCGAGAAAAGGTCGGAGGTGATAGGGGTGGACGGGGTAGGTGCGCGCGCGATCGATAAGGCTATTTTCAAAACGTTCATTATTAGCGCGCAGTAGTAATACCGTAGACACGAGAAAGGAGAACTTTATAAACGCGATATATACGGCGTATATCATACGCTGCCGGGGGGAGTAATGAAGAGAATCCATACCTCCGCCACCTTCGCCAGGCTTTGTTTCTTAATCCGAAGATAAAACAGGGACACGACTGCGTGCGCGAGTGAAATGGAGCGAACATCAAGATAAAGTAGCTCGTATTTCCTTAGAGTAAGAAGGATCGAATGCGCTATAAAATCCGGTCTTCCTCGAGTCGGAAGACCGTGTGTCCTGGTGTGGCTAAGCGTTTCTTCCCTTCTTCGCGCGGAAACATAGCGACGAGGGTTACCGGAGGCGCGTTTCGGAGCCAGAGAGACAAGTAAGAATTTAAATAAATTTTGTCCTATTTTTCAAAAGAAAAATCGCGCACCTCCGAGAGAAAAATTGAAAAATTTATTTCCATATTCCGAGCTAAACATGAAATATATCAATGAAGCGCAACACGCGATCCCGGTGATTTCGAATATTTGCGCGCAAATACGATTTGCACGAGTTAGAAATAAAATTTAGAGCGAGCGTAACGTCGTAACAAATGTAATCGAGTTCAACAGAATTGCAACGAGCGTATAACACGAAAACCTCATCGCGCGTCCGGGAAAATGAATCGTAGATGAAGCGAAACATTCGAAAGAGAAACGGAATAATGAAGAATTACAAGTATCGCTGAGATTTTTCGCATTTCGAAACCGATCGAATAAAAAGAAAAACAAATATTGAAAAGCTGCCTAATCGAATTGTCGTGATGATGAATCGGAAAACGAAATTATATTGTTGTGTGCACAGCAGCAGCGGATATATGGAAACACCTTGCGCGCTTTTGTGGCCCGCTCGCGCGGGCTCGATTGAATTGCGTCGTGGCGTCGTAGGAAGCGCGGTATACGTGACTTACAATAATTAATGCAAACAATCGACGTCGTTTGCCGTCGCGCCACGTATGCGCCTAAACGGCACGTGCGTGCGCGGTGTATTCACGCAACAGATACGGGGGCATCGGGCGCCAATCGCGCACCTATTGGTTTCAAAGCTGGCGTATAAACGCGGTCTAATAAAGTTTAGGCTGCCGCGTGCAGCCCGTGCGCGAAACGTCAAGCGGATTCGTCACGCGTCGCGTCGAACGTGCCCCGCGGACTACCGCAATGGAAAATCGAGATCCGGGAGGGAAGGGAATGACAAACCGGGAGAAAACAAATGTCCTATCGCGAGCGCGAATTTCGCGTCCGTCTTTGTACGCACACCTTTTGTAAGTGCACCTTTGTTTTCGCATTAAGGCGCTGCCAACCGGAGCGAGCGGAAAACAAGAGGGCCGCGAGCCGAACATTCGCGCTATAAAAAAATAACAAACATTACGGGATGTGAAAAAGAGGGTGTTGTGTGTTTCCAACCTCGATCGCGAATAGATGCGTCATCAAACATTTATTCGCGCGCGCTGAAAGGTCAGCTTCGCGCTTCCGCTGTCACATATTGCGCGCGTATATACGTACTTCGCACGTGGAATTATTAAAGCGTGCAATTCTACGCGGCAAAATTCACGATATAAAATTTGATATTACTCTTCTCCCGTCTAATTCTTTAAAATTGATAGAATCTAAATAAAGAGATGACGGCTTCTATATATGTGTGTGTGTATATATATATAATATGTATATATGTACGTAGGTTCATATTGCTGTGAAAGTGCGCCATATTCCGGAATAACGCGCATGTATGCGGGATACTTTATGCATTCGATTCGGCGACACGTCACTGCAATTACGGTCGGGCCGTTCGCTCTTTCCGCATTGACCATCCGGCTGCGCGACTTCCGGCCAGGTGGGTGAAACTTGTTTCTATTTTTACGTGCCACATACACCGGGGAGCTCATACGCGTTGTCGCTTCACAGAATATCGAGTAACGCTCCTTCTCTCTGGTTCATCCGTGTCTCGCTTTTGACGAAACGTTGACGGTAACAATAAAAAGTGAAAGAACACGTGCCGCAGTACACTTTTGTTGTTTACGATAAGTACAGTTTACAGATAATGGGGAGAAAGCGAAAACTATATGGTACAGGTAATTTAAGTGGAAATACAATAGAGAGAAAGAGAGAGAGAGGAAAGGGAGAGAGAAAGTGATACATGGATATTATGTCTCTCCCTCTACACGCTGCAGGTTCTTTCAAAGTCTCTTGTGTATTCGACGTTATTCTATCTAGTCACGAATTCATGCAAATGTATCTCGTGCGCGGCAAATGTATGTATATTTCGGGATGCGGATACATTGAAACCCTTACGCTAGACAGGATTCCAAGGTGTTTACGTGATGGCTACACGCGAGTTGCCGCTATAATGATACTGCCAGTTACGTAAGAGTAATGCGATTAATAATCACGGATGGATTACGATGCTATACCCGCGCGAGAGCCGGCCGTTAATCATTATAACGAGACCGCGTTTCCGAAATTAATTACCGGAATTCGAGTTTCTCAATACCGTGTTCGCGAAGAGATTGAACGAGATCGTAGTATTACAAAACGCAGTAACACAATTTTTTTAAACGTACAAATGTTATACTTGCGTTGGGATATCGAGTTCCATATTTATTTATCAATTTCTGTATTTTTAAAATTTGCGTGTATAAACATATTTATTTACGTATCATATTTTTTGAAATGCAAAAGTAATCGTAAAATTTGAATTGGCTCTATTTTTGGGTCGCGCACAAATACAATCGATAGACCGAACATAAACAATTTTCTTAACAAACATCGAGCAAACTTAATCCTGCTATTTGGAAACTCTCTTGGGCGGAAGAAGTTCGAGCCGGGGTCGGATATCGAATTGCGCGACATGGATGCAAATGAAGCTCCGTTAAAGGCTTATTCCCGCGCGTTTGTCAGTTACATGTTTGCGGCTGATGACGTCACGTCTCGTATGCCCGGGATAACGGTATGCCCGGAACCCCTTCGAAGGGGAATGCCGATGCGCTGCGGTCAGTAGTCACGTTCGCCCTTAATATTACACCCTTAAGTCCACGGTCCGCACACTCACAATTAAGAGCGCCCTCGGCTAAGTCGAGATCGTCTCACGTGCTCGGCTTGTAGAGAAAACCCCCTTTCCAAGCCAAAGGGAGAATTATTGACGAGCGCATTAATACAGACCGATCTCTTCCTTGTGCCGGACGACACGCTTTTGTAATTAATGTCATTATCGATTTCGGCCGTAAAATTTGCCATTTACGGCCAAGTATGAATGATTAATTAGTGTTCGATATTCCGTGAAATCGTATTATAATACGATTAAATTGTTAAATTATTTATCGAAGAGTCGCGAGGCGCGCACAAAATCGAAAAGAATCGTGCATTAACAATGAAACGCGTACAAGACTTGAAAAAGTGCCTTAAAGCACCTCTTACGCATTCAGCGTCAAGATATTTTATGCAATTATTTTTTGATATTATTTTTATATTTCTGAAGTATGCGATTGTTTAGAAATTATTCGCTTGTACACGGAAAAAAATTTGTTTTATTATAGCAGAAAAAAATTTGCTGGGTTTATAAAATTCTTTGTTTATTTTATCAACGTTGGCAAAACAAAGAACTTGAACAAGCTTAACAAATTTATTTGCCGGCCATATGTACGGTGACTAATCTTCTCGCAATTCCAACAAACTTTTTTTCTTCCGTGAATCTACGAGCAGTTTTATAGGTGATTGCAGTTAATACACTGTTCGATACTGTAGTTTTCAATTATCAGTGTTTAATTTGCGTCAATATACGCGCTACTAAAGTCAAATTAAGATAAACGAATATATCCGCATTTATAGTAGCGTTACAAGTATCCTTTTATGAGCGCGTGGCAAATGGGAAAATAATTACTCGGTTTCATTTCGCGAGCCGCGCGTTATCGGATCGGTAACGCGAGAACGATCGAACGGCGGGAGGGGAACATTACGTTCGCGCGCAATTTCCGCGAGAATGTGAGTTACCGAGCCCTATTTACGAATCTGAGATACGCATTTTGTTTTGAATCGCGCATCGTTTACCTCCCCCCCCTCCCCATGCACAACACGTTCAAATTAATTCCCGCACGCGACCGACCCGCGCCGAAGAGGACAAACGGCGGCATTCGCGCGCTCCGGTTCGCTAATAAAATCTGAATTTACGATCTTGCACATCACGCACCGCGTTATCTGCTTTTCCGAACCACTACGGCACAAAATGATGTGTCCGTGTTGCGCCGCGCCGCCCGTTAAGCGCGGCGCGAAAGCGCGATAATTGTTTCCAAATGACAACGGACGGCACACTCCCCGAATGACGGTTTTGAATATCGATGGATGTACCCTCTGAAAGAGAAAGAGAGAGAGAGAGAGAGAGAGAGTAAATAAACATACCGCATCTGCCTGCACTAAAAGATATGCATTAGATAAACAAGCGAAACTCTCCTAAGCTTATCACAAGATTAATCGGCGAACAAATATTTGTTACAGCGTTTGGATCTTGATCGTTTTAAAAAGGGATCTTGTATCGTTTATGGCATCTCATTGTTTCAACTGAACTTTTAACGATTTGTAAAACATTTCAATTCTCTCTTCTTTTTTGTTCGCGTAACAGAATAAAAATTTTTCAAGCACGACCGCCGCACGATCTTAGATTTGGCGTGTAACGTGTGTGCGCGGGGAAAACTAGTCGTCGTGGATTTGCTGAAGCCCACGTATTCCGGCCGGAGATAGCTCGGACGGGGAGGAAGGCAGCTCAGGTCCTCAGCGGCGTTATCATAACTAACGGCTTCATCTGCATAATTATCCGAGGAAAGTACGTTACTTAGCCGTCTACGGCAGGCCCGTGCTCGCTGCAGAGCGTCGCGGAGCGCCTGGATTCCGTGGCACCGGTCCGAACCCAGGACGAGAGCCTGTCTCCTCGGGAATGAAACCAATTACTCGGTGACCCCCTCGGGCCAGTACGTTTCGAGAACGCGAGAGAGAGAGAGATTGACAGAGACGCGGAGAAAGAGGGAATTGCGCAGTAACGCGAGAGAGGAATAAGCGAGCGTGAAACGCGAAGGAACGATAGCTGCAAAACAAAACTCGCGATCGAAAGTGGAATAAATAAAAATCTGTATATCGCTACATCGCAAAACGAGTGAACAACGAGTTAGTTAGCGTTTAGCTGCTGATTGAGCGGCATTGTGAATTTCGCAGATGAGAGACGTTCTCACGCTGTGAAACTGTAATATCTAATATTTAAAGCAAGCAAGAAAGTATTTTAAGCGGACAATCGAGAAACGTCTGAATCCTGAGTAGTCTTAATCGTTACAAACGACGGCTATACGTGCGCCAGGCACAAATCCGCCCTTAACCCTTATAACTTCTTTAAATCCCCGAAATGTTCGGCTTTCAGCAAGTTGCCAACTCGACGACTCCTGAATCTCGCGAAATCGGGCGACCGGAGATGACGCGAGCGAGGAAAATAGAAGAGAAAGAGAGAGTATCAAACCATGATAATTGACCCTCTTTTGCTCTGTTCCGGTTTCTTGCACGCTGATACAGTCAGCTCGCTGAAATGTTTCGGATCGATGTTATCCGGCAGTTCCGGGTGAAGGTTGAAGGAAGGTCGAGGTTCTCCCCCATGCGAATTGTGCTCGTTTCCATCCCCCTTTACTCGCTCCTATATTCCTCGCCCCCGGGAGTGGAAATGGGAAACCCTCGAAATATCTGGGCTGGGCGCGAGTATCCCACCCCCGCGTGTCAGGTGGAAAGAGAGCAGATTCGGAGAAGGACGTCAAATATATACTGAAGTAAAGGAGAGAGAAATGAACGAAAAGGAGAGCGAGAAGAAAGAGGAAGCAAGTGTTCCACCCGAAAACAGTTCCCTTTGCTGGTGCGATTCCGAAATCGCCGACTGCTGAGAAGGAATAAGAACGGGAAGACAGGGCTGGAGGAAAACCGACCTGCCTACCGGGATTATTAGACTCGTTATTTTTCTGAAAAAACGTCGTGTCTTTCCCTTTTTTTCTCTTTATATCGTCTCTTTTTCTCGAACATTGTAATAGCGCATAGGTACATTTTTCTCGAACGAGGATGACGCCTCGGGTGTCATCCAGATCACGACAACCCTTTTAAGCCGATCGTAATTTCGCCGATCGTCATTTCGCTCCGGGGAAGGGGCTTCGATCTCCTTTTTATAATGCGATTTTATCTGCGCATATATAGCGAGCGCCATCGCAGCAAATTGGGAAGCCGAGAAGTTACATCGTGAATATATTCGTGAACGATCGGCGAATTAAACGCTTGTAAGAAGGCGGCAAATATACACGACGGATATAAGTATAATTTAGCGATATGATCGGTACACCGGGCGCGTGTCACAAGACGTAGAGCGAATTTAGGCGCGAAAAAAAGAGGGCAATCTGGGAGAGAGAGAGAGAGAGAAAAAAATGGATGGCTGAGAGAGCGTCTTCTTGGTGCTTGGGGAAAATGGCCGTGGGAGGGAAAGCGAGAAAAGAGCCGGAGGAAAAAGCTCGCCTGTTCGCGGGCGATAAGCCAGCCCATAGAACTGCCTTCTGCCGTTCTCAACTGCCTTCGGCTTTTCTTCATCCGAAAACCTTCAGAAGATCGCCTCTCGTCCGGATGTCCTTTGCGATTCTCAATGTGGCAACTGCCTCTGCCCTAGATCGCGTCGGACCAATCCCGCGCGATCGCGCGGGACTTAAATATGAATTACCTACTGATGGGCGGCGTGTCCCCGTGGGAGAAACGGGGCACGTCGATACTTAGGATTATCGGGCCGTTGCCGGCGACGTCTCGTATGATGTCGCGTGACGTATGCTCCCTACGATCGTCGGAATATGTATACGTCGCGACGTCAGCACGACGAAAAGATACGATTCCTTTCCCTCCCGATAGCTGTCGATGAAACCGATTGATCTTTTTCGCAAAGGCGGCTTTCGTCAGCCGTCATCTCGTCCGCTGGTATCCTTTCCCGCGCGAGACCGAGATTGCACGAAAGCGCGGAAAATATTAGCGCGCGGTTTTCACAGCGTTGCTTATATGGAAATCTCGCCGCGGAATAACGCCCCGCTTTATTACATTTCGTATTTCGTGCGCGAGCTGAATTTTCATTTCCTTTCCGTTTAATACGCGGCAGAAGTTCTATTTATGCATAGGTCGCGTGAAGAGAGAGAGAGAGAGGAGAGAGAGCGTGTGTACGCTTGCATTTACATTTATATGCTTCCATCAAACGTGCTTGAACGTTACAGCGGTAACAACTTTCGCGCGAGGGCTTCCCAAGTTGGCGCATATCGCCGCAGCACCCGTTCTCCAAGCTCGCCTGCGTTGTTAAGAGCGTTGCATGCATTGCTCGAAGATACACGCGGGGTGGCGCGCGCCCCATCCCGCGAACGATACGTCGTTGCCGTGGACTTCACTCGTAAAGAGAACTGCTGTCGCGCTGACTCGGCCGGATTAGAAATGGTAACTAAGTCGTGAAATTGCTAAACAAACGAGACCCGAGAAACGGGAACGAGTTGCCATCGAAGTTACGACGCGCCGGTCTCTCGGACCCTTATCATACCGGGTCAAACGTATCGCGTTATCGCGTATTCACCAAGTTCCGAGCGTGTTACTCCGTAACATCGGAAAAACGTCAGGGAAAATTTACTTTATCATTTATTCGTATCTGTAAGCGCGCGCACACGTACACACCGTGATTTAATAAATTTCGAAATTTATTGAGAGCCATATTTTTCGTCTTCTGAATTAAAATGAAAAATACAGTTGGCTCAATAATTCATGCGAAGTATCAATTTTATATCACACACACGCGAGAGAGAGAGAGAGAGAGAGAGAGAAAGATAAAGTTTTGCTGTTAAATTTTGCAATTTTACAAAAAGATTTTTCTGCATTAAATGCTTCTTACGCTAAAAAATATTAATTAATTGTGACAACGAAAATTCGATTTAATATTAACGAAAATCTCTACTCGTGCGTGTTCAACTCGTGTTTTATCTCGATTCAAAAAAATATTCGCTCCAGAGATATTTCGTTTTAAGCTGGTCCGCAGAGAGTTGATGTTCACGACGCATCGCATTGGTTGGTTTTCCGACGTGTTCACGTTCAATTCGCGAGAAATCTTGGGAAACCTTTCGAAGCGCGCGTTTCGCGACGTTGCCGAGAGAGATTGTGCCGACGACCGTTTGGTGGGTTTCGCCTGTTTACGATCGCAACGTCAGACAACCCCTCCTTTCCCACCCCATCTCCCGAAGCGCCTCGCACCGTCGCGGCGATTCACCTATACGAGGCGCATCCCTTATGCGCCATCGATATTTATGGGGCCATCTACATATTGCCAAACATATTGAGCCTCGGCAAATGGCCGCGGGCACGCGCGAAACTCCTGAATATTCAAGCAGGTAACGAAGCAAAGTTCGTTTGCGTTAGCGCCCGCTCGAGGCACTGATACACCTCCGGGTCATCAAGCAGTGCCTTATTACCTGATTGCATATTGAGCAGAGATAGAATTATCTTACACAGTATACAGTTACACGTACGCCGTGTTCGCGCGTCGTAACCAATTTGCCGATAAAGAGAAAATCTCGGCGTCAAGTTAATCGTTCGTTCTTTCAAAGAGTCGTTTTAAAAAAATTAAAACTATGTTCCGCAAACGAGACAACACTGAATTTTTTTTTTTTTTTTTTTTTTTTTTTTTTTTTTTTTTTTATGTTGTTTTTGAGAAAGCAACTTTGTTTTTTACTCATAATCGAGTTACATCTCGGCGAAGTGAATTCAAGGAGATTCGGAAATAACATCGATCGCATTGGCGCAGCGTGGTTTATCTGTACCCCATAAAATCCTCTCGTCTTAGCTCGTCTATAAAGCAGAAGAAACGAAGAGCACGTTTATCACTTCTGACTCGAGTCGAAAACTATATCGACGAGAGAGAGAGAGAGAGAGAGAGAGAGAGAGAGAGAGAGAGAGAGAGAGAGAGAGAGAGAGAGAGAGAGAGAGAGAGAGAGAGAGAGAGAGAGAGAAAGAGGGACCCACTTTCCTAGATTAATCTAAGATAAATGTCGCCGGCAAGAGGAACAAGCGTGGAAAATTTTATCGAACAAAACAAACGAAATACACAGAAAACGACAATGAAATCTCTCGTTGAAATCCTCGTCCATCTTCGGACCGTATTTTGCACTTTGTTCTTGTCTCTTGAGCGAGATGGAAAGTTTTCTCTCGAGCAAACGGAACTTCTTTTGTCAGCGTAATTTGTAATGTACATATGTAACGCGTATGTAATCGTCGTAACGTACGCTTAAGATGCCGCTGGAATAGTCTATGGCAACGACGAGGCAGACGAGGGAGAAAACGTATCTTATAAAACAAAAAGAAAAAAAATTGAGAAAAAAAAGGAGCTCTCGGAGATGTAAAATAAATCATTCACGACTCGCGGCGAAATACAGGGAAAAAGTTAGTAACAGGGGAAAGATACAGGGAAGGACTATGGGGAAGGATTAATCCGCTCTTCCTATAAATGCCCGGAAGCGTGCAAATAAAACGGCTCGAATCGAGCACACGCGCGAGCACGTACACGGGGATTATTAATAATGACGCGAACAGATGTACTTCCTGGAATACACGGTCCAGCCGCCGCTGGAAAATGCATTTCCAACCAGCGAGCCAGCCAGCCGCGCGCGCTGCTTGTGTGCGAAACACCCATCGATTCTTCTCTCCGAAGCGCACGCACGTAGCGAAAAACAAAGAGAATAGTTGGCCGTACGAAAGTTTTTCGCAGTCTGCTTCTTTCGTACTCCCACGACGCCGACAACGATGACCAGGACGACGGGCAGAAGGACGACGACGACAACGACGACGACGACGACGAAGACCAAGGCGAGTTAACGGACGAGGGAAGTTTCGGGAAAGTCGCGCGACACCTCGCGCGCGCGAAAATATTACCGGGCATCCATCTTGGACCCTCATCAAGAGAAGTCTCCTAGGGATCTCCTGCAGTCGTTACTGCCTGTCACGTTGGGTCACTCAAGGGTCAACGGCACCCTTAGGAGCTCTACCTCGGAGCTCGTCGGTCATCCGCCGGACCAAGTTATGGCGTCGCGCCTCACCGCCGCTTTCGCAATTCACCTTTAATACGTCTCCGGGCGCCGCCATTGTCGCCGTTTGCAAATTGCACATGTACACCGGGGCTTGTGTACGGCTGTATAAACGCCGCGGACAAGCGTGCGCGCGACTCGTTGTCACGATTAAATATGGTCGCAGCTTGCGTTGCGTTACGCAACAGCAGGTTCCCCCCCAGCCAGCACGCGTGCACTCGCTATTAAGGGCCTCGACACCGTCAGTTTCCGGAATCATGGCGCCGATTTAACCGGATTATCGCGCGACCGACACCGATCGATTTTGCACGGAGAAGATCCGCCTTCGAACGCGGAGCCCGATAACGCGCTCGGCTCTCTCTTCGCCGATTTTATACCGCTTCTTCGCAAAGAAAAGAAATTTCGCGGCGGTGATATTATTATTATTTAATGCGGAAGTACAAAGTTGAATTTATTCGCGTGAAACTCCCGCTGGGAAAAGTTGGCGGCGCGAACACCGGTTTGCGACCGACCGAAAACTACAAACTTGCCGCGGATGGTGTATCTCTCAGCTGCGATCTTCGCTCTTCTCGGTAAATCAAAGCAAGACTCTAAGGCACGACTTGTTTACCGACAATTTCATGCCTTATCGAGTTTTGCATCGTGCAAAATAAACAGCGCAAGATCCACAAGATGTGAACTTCCAACGTCGCGCGCTACGCGTTGGTCCTTCACGATAAACCGATATCTCGAGACGTCATTCCCTTTCGCTTCGGCGAGGAAGCGGCAAATAAGCTTTGGCATGAATTTGCATTAATATGCGTGTGCAGGCGCTCTCGAGAACGGGGGGAAGGGGAGGAAAGAGAGAGAGAGAGAGAGAGAGAGAGAGAGAGCGCGCGCGATCGAAGGCCTCGTTTCCAAAATGCTTCCCGTTTGACTGCACAGGAAAAAATTGAGGTAGCGACGGGGGTGAGGAGAGGTAGAGCGGCGAAGGGCGAAGAGATGAAGCACGGCGGCGGCCAAGAGAAGAAAAATATAGCGTACCCGCCAACCTCGATCACTCGACTCTCCGCCGCGCACCGGCATTAAAAGCTTTCGCTGATTTTACGCTTTGATTTCGCCCGGGTGATCGAGGGGCGACCACGCTGTACAACACGTACACTTTGACAGAAAGTTCAACCGCGCTCGCCGACCTCGATTCTCCGGCGTCAACGTCCCGGTCAAGCTTTCCCGAAGAACTTCGCGAAAGCGCCCTGCCACCACCATCACCCTTCGGCCGCTTTCCCCTCCCCGGTTAGAAAGCAGCCTGCCACAACCCTTCGTCGTGCTGCTCTCTCGCCCTCTTCAGCATTGCCGTCCCACCACACCATTCCCCCCTGTACTCGGTCCTCGTTCCCCCTTCCTCCGTCCCTTCGCCCCCGTTCGCGAACCAATGTGTTTTCGAGCGAGCCGTCGCCCGTCCGCTCACAAAGTGGACGAATCGATATATCGCAGCACGCAGCGCGCACTGCGCTACGGAAAAGTGGATTTCGATAACCTCGTGACGCTCTATTGCATTTTTATTCAGTTTCACGGGCATTAAGCGGCAACCTGATTACGGCGGCGCGGGCGCGCGGTGGATGGAACGGCAAAGTGACTCGGCAAGGAGGAAAAAAAAGACCGTTAAGGAAAAACGCGGGTATGAGAACGCGGCTATGAAAACAGAGTAAGGAGGAGAGAAACGGATTATGAGAGCGTCTTTTGTCACCTGCTAAAGAGAGAAAAAAGAGAGAGAAAGGTAGAACGCGTAGTCACATAATAACAATAATAATAATAATAATAATAGTAATAATAATAATAATAATTACGTTCTCTCGTTCACCCGGGTTCAAGCGAGTTTTGTCCGTTCGTGCCGAATTTCGCGCTATTATGTAACAGCGCAGTTGTTACATAACTAATCGGACAGCGCATTAATCCGCGATAAAACTTGCATCGATTGTTCGAATTACAATAGCGAGCCGAGCGTGGAATTAATTGGTAAAATCCGCGAGCGTTAAACGTTAATTAACGCGCGACGTTGTTGCGGGATGGTTAAAGGATGGTTCTCCCCGATCTCTCGGGGAAGACCAACTTCGACGTAACTCGCGAACCGCACCAGGGCAAGTAACCGTCGTCGTTACTTGACGATAAAGTTGGAGCTGTACGATAACCGCTGTGGAATTTGGCGGTATCTAAAGCGACCAGAACTAACGCGACGCGACGTCGTCGAAGCCGATGGCGGTTGCAGGTCGCAGTTTTCGTTCGGAAATTCCGCGAATCTATTACACCCGCGGGTATTACCGTCATGAGGAGGAAGGAAGGGGTGCGAGCGACGTCGTAACGATCGGCGATAGTTATCACGTGGGGACGGGGAGGGTAAACAAAAGAACGGAATCGGCGGTTGTTGCACATTGATATATACGCAACTCGTGCGAGCGACGAAGAAAAGGTGATCGCGCTGATAGAAAGAACGGAGGGAGTAAGGGTGGCGAACGAGAGGAGAGTGTTGGACGGTATTATAGAAAGCGAACGTCGGGAAGAAAGAGAGACGGAGCCCACAAGAGAAGGCGGCGAGGACATAAGAGGGAATAAGATAGCGCGAGAAGATGAGGAGGCAAGAGAGGGGTAAATATTACATAAGATGGTACTTCTCCCTTTTCTCTTCTGCCTCATCGAGACCGAGGATGTGCCTCTTTAGTCGATATCAGTTGCCCTCGATACGTTATCCGCGTCTAACCTCCTTGCGCGCTATCCCTTTAGCGCGTCAGCCTTCGTCAAACCCTTCTCCGCCCGACGGCTTATCATTCCTCTCGGTTATCATTTTGGTCTTCTCTCCACTTCCTCTCTAATCGCGAAAACCGAGGTATTTCGTCTATCTCTCGCTAGGGGGGAGTGAAAGACGAATGAGAAAGAGAACGAGAGAGGGAGAGAGAGAACGAGAGAGAAGGCGAGAGGGTTACTTTAATTTGTCCCCAGCGAATTTAAGCGACAGCCTGCGAAATATTGTCTCTCGCGCTTGAAGCTCGGCTTTTCGAGCTCGCGCGAAATTAGATGCAACGCGCGGGACCTTCATTTCCAGCTTGGGCGATGCGCGGAAGAAGGAGCCGGGCGCGCGCATTACGACCCGTGGACAGACACAAAGCGCGAAATATGCTTACAAAAGAATCTGCTTGCGTCGGAAGACGCGTCTATTCTGCGTGGTGGAATACGGGGGAAGGAAAAAGCTAAAAAGCTCCCCGCGAAACTGTATCGCCAGAGAGAGAGAAAGAGAGAGATGCGTCTCTTTGTACCAACGCGCGGGCTCGTTCCTTGTCTCGTTCCTTCGACAATAGATCGTGCGAATAGAGAGAGTCCACCTCTCTTTTTCTCTCTCTTTTTATCTATCTAGCTATCTTTCTATGCATCTCTCTCTCTCTCATCGCCGAATCTTAACTTTTTCAATTTACCGCCGGGCGTTTCTGCCGCATATAACTTGATAACGTGTTATAATTATGCCAGCACATCCATGACGTGAATATGCAATACGGCCGACTTTATATGAACACTCGCAAAGTCGGCGAGTAACTGTAATCTACTTATGCTAGCTCATGCATGAAGTTAATATACAAGGTTGTTGGCTTTGTACTTAGTCTGCGAACCTGTATACGCATAAAGGGATTAATTTCAAAGTCTACGCGCATTACAAACGTTTATATCGCGTGTTTTGCATGGCTGCGTAATGAATAATATTTTTTTATAAATATAGTAACGTAATTGGGAAAGACGGGAGGGAAAACAGAGTGATGCACCGTCTGAACGACGTATCGACGACGAGACCATTACAATGTAACGTTCTTTCGCACAGGCAAGTTATGACGTAATTATTATATTTCGTGTTATATCATGTTTATTACAAAATTTTGCACTTGTGAAATTAATGCGTGTTTTATTAACACAGCAATAAATTTGTATATATTTAACATATAAAACACACATCATATATGTCGGTTCTCTTCAAAGTGCTGCAAGATCCTCTCGACGGATGTTTATTTTAAAATGCATATATAGTATGTATGTGTGTGTGTGTGTGTGTACATAAAAGTACTTTCATATTTCGCATATAAAGTTCCGCGTTTTGACCTTTGGGCGAACAAAGAAGACATTTTGTACTCGGGTCTTGCCGTTTACAATATTAAAATGCTACGACTACGGTTAAAACACAAAGACGTATCGTTTATGTGTGGATGAAAAAGAAACTAGCTTTCTTTTTTTTTTTTTTTGCTTAACACCGGAAAAACCAAAGATGTGCGATTACAAAAGTCGTTTTTTACTTCTCATACTTTTCATACGCAGAGACACAAGCTCCCGGCGCGATATTTTCGTTCCAATATTCGCTGACTCGCTTTTTACTTGTGAGAAGAAATCAACTTTTCATTCAACTTGTTTGAAAGCAAAAATCAACTCATTTATTTATGAGAACGTTCGAGTCGTCTCGACTTTAGTTGATATTGACGTTTTACGATTAAAATCATTTTAATAGCAAAGATCCGTTAATTATGAGAGTATCTTAAGCTTTTTATTGACGAGAGCTTATTGGATTAACGACATCGCTCAAAGAGATTATATATTATATATAAATTAATGCATTAGAGTAATATCGTGTCTGTGAGTGTTAAAGACATTCGTGAGTCTACATTAACCGCGACAAGAAAATTCAACCATACAATATTTTTTTTTCCCTTTTTGCCTTCTGCAATCGCTTTTCAACTCGTTCTTTCTCTATCGTTTACTAAAATCCACCACGTTTCTGTTATTTCCCTGTATAAAACACTTCCATTGCGACCTCACAGCGTTAATTTGTCGTTACCTCACAGTCAGGCGTTTGTCAGTGACAGCCGGACACAGGGGTGGCATTGTCGAGGTCGCGTGGTCGAGGGTTCGCACAGCGAGGGTGACCGAGAACGAGGAACATCAGCGTTTCACCGTCTTTCTCGCCCGCCGATAGACCGTGGCTGGGAGAGGGTAGGATGGAAAAGGGGAATGCCGACGGGGTCTGATCGCGACGCGGATGCAATCGCGCGCGCGACGCACGCTAGAAAGCGAGAGGGTTGGTTTCGAGCTCGGTGCGGTGGTCAGCGTACCGGAACCTCTCTCTCGGGGAAGAAAAAGGAAGGAGTCCCACGGATGCAGGCGACGACGATGGCGATCGCGAGTAGTAGACGAGCGGGGGATGCGATCGTGATGGTGTGGTAGTGGTGGCAGCGATGGTGGCGGATGGTATACGCCTTGCGCCGTTCCCGCGCTGAATTATTGAGACACCAGCAGATCGATGTCACAAAAGGAAAACGTCTATGCGGCTTGAAATGACGGGCTTTCGCGTTGCTCATACATTATGCACGCGGCCGCTTCTGCCCCGTGGCCTGCGCGCGCGTGTACACATTCATGCGCTAACGTACAAAAAAATATCCACCCTCGCGCGCTCGCCAGCATGTCGGGTCTCGTCCCTTCTGCGTTTTCTCTTCGTGCGATTATGTCGCGCTATTGCCTGTAAAGTGAAAAGAACAAAGAAAAAAAACAAGAAAGAGAGAGAGAGAGAGAGAGAGAGAGAGAGAGAGAGAGAGAGAGAGAAAGACACGCGTCGAGGTCAGGACCTCCGTCGGAAGGTCCCTCTCTCCTCACGCCGCTTCTTCGTTTTGCTCGCCGCGCATTCCCGAGTGTATAGCAAGACAATGCGACCGTGGGTGGATGAGTTATTTTGTAATCTAGTAGTTATTCCACACTGTTATTCTACTTTATCGCGTAGTGCGCGGTGATCCAAAGTTTATTAGAGTTTACGAGGAAAATCGCTGAAACGATATTATTAGCGGTATAACGTTGGAAATAATCCAATTAACCGTCGTTCCCGGGAAACTTTGTATGGGGAGTCTTATATGTGTGTATGTGTATGTGTGTATGTGTGTGTGTAGATTATAAAATATCTTTTCCTAATAATAAAGTAAATGGCTTCGTAAAAATATAATATCCCCTTTAATACAAAGTTTCGGTTTTATATCAAGTTTTGAGCAAAAATAAAATTTTTATAAACTTATGATAAGTTCCTCTTCTTTCTCTCTTTCTCTCTCCACTTATTAATGTTTAATAGCACCACGTGCAATTTCTGATGAAGTATGTAAAAACACTTTGCTTTAAGGTTTTTAATTTATAAAGAGGCTGGCTCTGTGTATGTGTGTGTGTGTGTGTGTGTTATAACAGTTTGACTTGACCACATGTTAGTATCTCACTATTTTTAGCCAAGGCCATAGGTTAGCAACGAAAGCGAAGCAAAGTAAGTAACACATGTAACACGCGGAGCGCAACGCGCGGATGAAAGCGCATGATCGACTTAAGTTATTACTAGGGCACGCGAAAGGGAGAGGGGGAAGGGCGGAGGAGAAATTTGGAAATTATCGGTTTTTCGCTCAACTCGTTGAACTGTGAGACATAATAAACCGTATACGTCAGTGCGCACCGTTAGCAGGGGTAACATGTTGCGCAATTTATATACGCGGATGTTCCCGATCGATTGGCCTCGTTTGTCACACCGATGAAAACAACTAGAATCTAGTTAGAATAAATCTCGCGATGGACAATTTTATTTGTGCGGTAACGCGTTGCGTTTCTCCGAAACACGGAATAAGCCGGGAAAAGCGGGCGACCTTAATCCAGAATACTCCCTCCTTGATATCGGCAATCATCGTCATCATTATTATTATTATTATTAACTGTGGTAATTATCAATTAGTATTATCAATTATTATATCAATCTACTTGTACGCGGTTACATATTGATAATCCAGTTTGTTGACTGGTTACGAAACAAACCACAGATTTTATTAAAGTACTTGACAATCTCTCTCTGTACAATGCAGAAAGTAATAATATTGAGACGGCCGTAGACGTAACTGAATATAAAAGCTAAAGAAACGATCACACAAAATTGTTGTCCATCGCGCGAAGCCCTCCACGGGGATGATACTGACGTCATCGAATCGATAGCCGCGATTACTCTTCGTAAACTCCGGAACGTGGTAAACAAAGCCTACGCCTTCCAATTTAACGCGCGTGCTCTGTTTTATCTACAATTTTCTTTAACCGTGTCGTGTAGAGTGTGTGGACAGAGCAATATCGCGTAACGTTCGTTTATCCGTGCGCGATCGATATATCCGCCTGAAACGGAGAAAAATGAAAAGAAAAAACGCGTTAATTGCGCGTCCGATTGTTTAGACTTTAGCTCACAAAATAGACGAAATAAAACGTTTCTGTGTTTATATTTGTGAAAGTAGCATGCGCACAACGTGCATTGTCAACTGTTTAAAAACAAACAAATTCGTTGGATGTCCCAAGTTGTACATCCATCGATTCGATATCTAATTAAAACGAAAGCGAAATGCAGAAATTATTTTTATCATTGAAAGTTCTGTCACACACACGCACGCGCGCGCGCGAGACAAACTGTCTTGTAAAACAAAAAAGAAGCAACGTCTCGTTCGTTCGATGTCACAAATTTAATGCAAGTCTTTTATACCGTTGTCAGGCTTCCGAGAACCTCGAGCTTAAAAATTGAAAGAGCAACAAGGAACGAAAGTGGGATAATACAAAAGTGGAAGCGAGAGTAGCGTGTTGTCACGAAGTTGTCAGAGAGAGGGAGAAGACGGTGCGGCATCGCGCGCGGAAGGTTGAGGCGAAACGAAACGGTTCTTTGTCCTCCCCTCGCGAGAGAAGCAGTTACATAATTCCATTATTTATAGCCAATATATCCAGTTGAAGACAGAGGGGAACGAGACGAGAAGAGCGAAGCTGCGGCTTAGCTTAATTAATTTACGAAGTATCCGCGCGTTCTCAATAGAGTGTTTTCCCGAAGAGAAAATAGAATTTCTGAAAATCCCCGTACGTTCTTCCGGAGAATGATACCGCGAGGACGTTTCAAATATCATGAGGCGCATTGCGCTGGTTTGTTTTACTTTTACAAAATCTAGTGCAAGACGAGCACGTCAATCGTCAGTGTTCCGAATTTATGTATAAAACTGCGTGCGTTTGCCTTGGTGAAAGCGAACGTAAAGACAGAGATGGAGAGATCGAATGTGGATACGAACCGAGAGGTCATTGTACCCTCACCCGCCTGACTTTTAATACACCTGGTCAGTTGCTCTCCCCCTTTCTTCTTTCATCCCTTCGGATCTCGCGCACAGACCCTCGTAGCAATTGTACGCTATCTAGTAATTTACCCACTTTCCGCCTATTGAAACACCGCACCGTGACTTCCACCTTCTTCGCGCACATCACAATCAATTGTCTCGAGTAATCGTTGTTGCTTTGTGAATTCCCGCAAAACACTTTTTCAGATCGTACTAGACTTTGTGATCAAATATCTTTATTATTTAACGTTGTTTTGCATATTACTGAAGAGTTTTAGAGCCATTAAATTTTTAGTCTTGGAGTAAGCAACAAAATTGTCTTGGAGTAAGCAACAAAATTTATTATAAAATAAAAAAAATGTCGCGACAATTTCTACTGAGATCAATTAATTTTATTAAAATTAATTGAGGAGGTAACGCGAGTTTCAGCTATTACATAAGACTTGATATTTAATGTTCTTTCGCGCGGTGCTAAACACAAGACGCAACCGAAACCTCACGTTGATCCACAGATTTACGCTCTCTATCTCTTTGGGAAATAACACATATGGCACAGCTCTCTCTCTCTCACCCTTAGCTATTAAAATAACTAGCTGATTGCGTGCGCCTGCTGGAGCGTAATAGCTTTCGAGCGCAAACGAACGAGGCGGCTTGCTGATGCCATCGGTTCCCCTTCTGAAACTCGGTCGCTTTTTCATTTCTTACGCAAGATCGATCAATCAAGGACCAACTTCTGTACAATCCTTTTTTTATTATGCTCAGAAGAACATCTGTGTGTGTGTGTGTGTGCATTTAATTTGGCAGAGGCCGCGCGTCAAAAAGCCACGAGAACTAAAAAAGTCGTCGATCAAAACTGATAAATTCGAACAGTCGTTCGTGATTACGGAATCGCAGAATAAAGAACGGAAAACTATCATGACAAAAACAGTAACGTGAAGTAGGGCGAAGAAAACTTCGCTACGCGAGTCGTTAGGAGAAGGGAGAAGGATAGAAACGAGCGACGAGAAGAAGAAAGATAACAGGGCGGGGAGAGCGAGAGCGGAAGATCTGCGTGTAGAAGCGAACACTGGGCTGCGAGTTGTTGTTAGAAAGGGTCCCGCTAATCGCGGGACATGGATGCTGGGAGGAAGAGTTTCTCTAGCCGCGGGTTGCTATGGGGAGAATCTCTTCGGAATCCGCGATCGCATCTCTCTCCACCCCTGTGGCCTGTGGCTTTCTTATAAACGCATACCGCGTATGAATAACATTCACCGCCGACCCGGATCTACCGGGTTCTGTATCGCTGTAATATCGTCCGCGATCAGATTTCGCCGTATTCTCGGGAGAGCACTGTTTCAGCCTTCGCGGGTATCGATATCACCCTTGAGGACACTTAAATCTACTTCCATCCGTATATCTCTATCGTGTTATTATCTTTCATATGCAAACTCTTACGCGTTCTGCGTGCGCTCGCGATTATTGTTTCATTACGTTCGTCTTAAAGACGAACAGCAACGTTGTCGAGATGGTGTTGATGGAAAATTTTAGAGGGGCTTTTGTGTGTTGACTCGAGAGCGCCGTTGTATATCGTCCAAAATGGATGTGACGTGAAGACTCGCGCGCATCGAAAGAGACTCGTAAATAGGATATGGAGTACACGCAGGAGTCGTCGTCCGCCACGTATATATGTATATACATATATATATATATGTACGAAGCTGCGCTTGACGGAAGGATGAGTGGCCGTCTCGTCGTAGTTAGTCAAGGATCATCCGTAATTTATGGGAGAGAGATCGATCGACTTCGAATTGCCCAACGGGTGACGTAATGGATCGCGTGCGATTGCGTCACGAAACTCCAATGAATTAATGCGGACATGTGAGTGCGTGGCCGTCTACGCGGGGATATTGATTACGTCGATGAATAAAGAGTTCGCGTGTCGCGCCTTCAAGAGCATCGGAGCATCGAATCTGTGAGTCGACACAATCGACTGTTTATCTTCTTTCGTTATCCATTTTGTTTTTTTTTTCTCTCTCAATGACGTTGACATCTTTCGCGGTCAACAACCGCGTATTGAAAGATCATTTGTCATCTTCGTAGAATCTAATCGCGAATTCGTGGGATCAATCATGTCCGACAACGAGCGGGCGTAAAAATGGTGTGTAACACAACGTTGCGCAGAACGCGCAAAGGGGAACAGGCAAATCAAACGGTGAAACTTTTTTCTTCTCCTACAGCGTTTCATGTGAACTTTCCGCCATTTTCGCGCGAGATTGATCGCGTAATCCATAACATCCGGGCTCCCGCACTTTCCATATCGACGTTCGAGTTTCGAAGTCTTTTCCCCAGACCTCATCGTACCCGGGGCAAACTTCGCCGAAGTCATCAAAAAGCAACGCGGCCTGGTTCGTTGGAGTTTTCCTTACGAACTTTCACTTGCTTCCTTTCCCCGTGCGCGTCCATCTTCACCCTTCGCCGCTGGCGAGGGTAAATACTTCGGCCTAGTCAGCAGCTTCACGTGGAGCTGTGCAAGACTCGCGCGCTTCGCTCTTCTCTCGGCAACTCGTGTAGGCGCGATTCAACTTTTTACACGAAGAACGTGACATAATTTCGAATCGGCCGTGAGTTTTCCGCACGCGCGGTTTTCGATAAATTTAAAGCATCTGAAACGAAAACCGTAGATACTTAGATTAAGTGACCAAACAGGAAATTTTAATCGGTACGACTAAATAAAATACACGATTAACTTTGAAACAGCTGTACGCAGTTTTATCTGGGATAATGAATGCGAAGTAAGTTATTTATTTGTGCGATTTTATTCCGCACGAAGCGATACACAAAAAAAGACATATTTCTGAGAGTGTTGGAATACCATCCAATTAAAACGAAATATCTGCGAAAGTAATCCTGTAATCCTCACGAAATTGTTTCATTCAGATTGGCGTATTATTTTCTTTCTCATCATCCAGATTTCACTTTTGAAGCAACGTTTTTACATAAAAATCGAATGGCGAGATGTCGAATTACTTGCGTAATTCTACTTCTTGGCGTGGTATTGACAAAGAATTATTGTATCACAGCTGTTCTGCCATTGAAAGCAAAACAATTGTCTTTGCGCAAAAGAAAGAATTGCGGCATTAAACGGTCGCGTAGCGACCGACGGCGGCGCGGGCCGTTTTATTACCGCTCGCTTGCCTCCCACGAATAATGCGAGAGAGACGGATCTTTCGCACGATATATCTCGCCGCTCTGACGTACTTCGTTAAAGCCAAGCTCGTGGCCGACGATCATTCGTCGTCGCGCATCGTACTCGGTGCAAAAGCGGCCGAGCCGCTATCCAAATCCGCCATTATCGGAACTCTTGCCGCCTCGGTAGGTACCTACTCGTGAAATCGTCAATGACAGAAGAAGAGAAAGACAAATAAAAGAGGAGAGAGAGAACGAGAGACACACGTGAGCCGGGCATGAAAAGAATAGAGTAAGAGAGAGAGATGAAAAGGGAGAGAGTAAGAGAGAGAGAGCAAGACAGATATAGAACCGGCCGTAACGTCGGAAGAGCCGGCAGCAATTTCCGGTGGCTTTTGTGCGCCCTTTAAAAACGCGAACTGCGGATGATGCCGGTAGGCAAGGCAAGGTAGGGAGAAGGGGAAAGGGGAGGCGCGCACGGTAAAGAGAGCGGGCTTGCCAGAGAGAGTTTTGCGAATGTACGTACGAGTGGTCCTTCTGGACCAACAAATCCCCGGAGCGAAAGGAGGGAGCGAAGTCGAGAGGTTAACTGCGGGTCCTTTCGCGTTTCTCCATCCCGTACTTTTTTCGCGTGTTTTATTTTGGCAGCCTCTCCTCGGAGAGCGAGATACCCTGGTTCGGAGATTTTGAGATGTGCATCTCCTTACGCTCCGCGGCCAAGATAAATTCTCGCATGAATAGCGGAATTAAGCCTAGGATCCCTCACGTCGCCCACGGACATTTCATCCGGCTCCGTCAAGCGTTGATTCCCTCCCTTCACGAGAGAGATAACGTCCGATGCTGACCTAATTTTCATAATAGGATATTATATTCGCGTTCGCGGTTGAGATTTTCTTATTTGCGTGATTATCTTTTAATAATAAACGATTGCTCTGTGTGTGTGAAGCGATTGCGATAAGTATCCGAAAACGAAGCGAGTAGTAGCGACAGAGTATCACATTGTCGTTGACAAGTTTCGTCTTTCAGAAAAACAAATGTCAAACGCTGGCTCGTTATCGCAACGCGGTGTGATTTGTGTGTGTGACAGCTCGCCAAAGTATTCAGCCATTCACGGCATCGATGACTTCATTGTTGCTCGAAAATTCCTTTCGAGCCGTTTTTTTTTTTTTTCAGATTCGGAAATAAATTCGAAAATCGCACAAGGGGGCGAATAAGATAGCAATTTCTCAACTCGTAAATTTGTCGGACATCGCAACGGTTTGTGTGAACATTGAACATCAAGAATCACTGAGAGCGTCTATTTCGGCGAGCGAGCTGTCACACGCAAACATTACGCGCGCGATAATGAGCCAGCGTTTGACGTTTGTTTTTCTGAAGAATGAAACTTTTGTCGCACAGCACAATGTGACGCTATTGTTGCTATCTGTGCGCGTTATTTCGGATTTTTATCATACGCGTATAGAGAAAAAAAAAACAACATTGCGTATCCTAACGTGTTAATAGATACCGTCTCATCTCGTCTCGCAGAGCGGACCTTAAGCCTCGGAAAAAGAACGTTTTCCCATTACAGCTTCAATCTAGAACAGACTTCTCTCTCTCTTTTTTTCTCCGTCTGCCCTCTATCGCCTCTCTGAGGATGCGTAGAGCGTAAGTGTGTACACATACACGCGTCTTTCCGAGGGATGGAATCCTCGGTTCTTAGTAGCTTCCGAGGCTACGGCCTTCTCTTCTCTCGTGTCCTGGTTTTCTTCTTTCTATCTCTTTTTTATTCCTTCGGAGACCGCAAGCACCGGGAGGGCTTCGCGAAAACGCACGCGCGCTCGTTTGATTGGCCGAATGTTGTGGGGTTCCGTTGGTGTGGAAGAATAAAAAAGGACACGCCGGTAAAAGACTGCGATATCGCGCAGGGTTGGAAAGAGCACGACGAGAAAATGCGTGAGGCGAAAAAGCGACGAAGAAACGATAGAGAGAAACAGAACCAGAGACACAGAGAGAAAGAGAGAGAGAGAGAGTGAGAGAGAGAGAAGACACATCGGCTGCTCCGAGTGTGCGTGGGCTTTCTCGCAAAGGGTGCGTGGCGCTCGGAGAGAAGGACGAGGGCGTTCGTGGAGGATAAGAGGGAGACTTACGAAGGGTAAGAGGAGGACGAAGGGTGGAGGAAAAGGTGGCGGAGAAGGGGGGCGGGGGTTGGCGAGGACAGAAGAGGTGGAGGAAGGGGATAGTGGTCGAGAGGGTGGGTAGTGGGGGATGAAAGGGAGAAAACTAGAGGGTGCGTGTAGGCCTGGGGAATCAGTCGCGGGCGAGCTGCGTTCGGGGTTTTATCTATAGCTGTGCTCTCTCCATCCCTTTCGCTCTCATTGTCGCGCTCGCTCGCACACGCGTGCACAGCTTTTCTTCTTCGCTCGCGCTCTTCTTGTATACGCGCCGTGGCACACGTCGAATCTTGCGTATCTCATCCCGACGACATCCGATGCAAATATATTCGCTCCCGCGAGAAGAAAGAAAAGAACAAATAAACGACACGAAAGATCCTCGAGTATCCTTGCTGGAACTTTGATAGCAAAACTCGATTTGAAGTCATTGCCGACTGTTTCACCGTCAATCGGGATTTTTTTTTTAGGTGTCGCGAAGATACAAAGTGTGCCGATACGCGGTTCTGCGCGGTAACTCTTCGTTTGTGTTGTGATAAATCGTGATTCGCGGCGATCCCTATCGACGATCGCTCGACCTTGGTGTGCGAAGAGTGGAAGTTTCGTAGAAGTTTTCGCGGGCGGAAAGTTCCCGCCAGTGTCACGATCCGCGTTTAATTGTTTACCAATGGTTCATATTCTGGAGATGGTATCGTCGCGTCGGAACGACCAAACGGTGAGTGCGCTTGCGCGAATAGTTTTAAAGTTTCCGACTTCTCTCTCTCTCTCTCTCTCTTTCTCTTTCTTTCTCTCTCTCACCCACCTGCGAAGAAACAGGTAGGTCTTTTATATTGTTCCAAGACAAAGAGTGTTTAATGTGTACACTCTTCGAACGCTCGTCACAAGAGGGTTGCTCCGTCATCTTTCGACGATAAATTGATCGATCGGTGATGCGATTAGATCCGCGATGTCGAATTTCTTCCCGCGTGTCTCACTCCAGCGCACGCATCAGAATTCACGTCACGTAGTCGCTTTCGACGGCGACGTACGACACGGCGTGCGCGGAAATGCGCGGCGAGATCGTAAAAGCGAGGATGTTCTCTGAGAGAGGCACCACGACAAAGACGTCGTCTTGACGGGCACGAACATGCATATGGTACTCGCGAGTTTACGATCGGCTGCCGATTTCCACGGGATTTCCCCTCACCTCTCTCCCGTTACCGCGATGGGCGCTTTTACATGGGCGCCCACCGCGCCCGTAAAAAGATTCGTCCGTGTGTTTATGCGTGACTATTTCTGGCAGCTTGCGCTCCGCAAACGTAACGCCTGTCCATATGTTGCGCAGCCACTGCATGCGTAACGCTTGCAACAACAACAGTCTCGTCACGCCGCGACACCCCTCTCTCGGGGTTCTTCTCTTCGCATATGTAACCCTCTGCATACGTTAAAGCGGGGCGCGCACGACACGCGTGAATCGCCGGCGCACGCCGGGACACGCGAGCAGCTGTTTAGACGCCGCGAGCGTGTCTGCGTTTGGTTACTCAGCGGTTTGACGAGAAGCGGAGTTCGCCCTCGCGAGTCTGATTAATCAAGAGTCCATTTATTTCACATTCACTTTGAGCATATTGCTGCGAACGAACGTGTGTCTTCACGGAGAATCCGTCGATTCTAAGCGCGCGTGCTCTCTCAGAAACGAGAATTCAAACGGAGCGATGCCGACGCGCGTTATCGCTGTGTGATTCGCGTGTAATTAAAAAAAATAAGAAGCTTGCCACGGAGATCAATGTATGCGAGATCAATTATCGCGTACGCACGCAGCGATGCGATCACACTCGCGACGGGGATATATCTCGTAGTTTACAATAGACTCACTGAACCGTGTGTTGTACGAGGCATATCGGGATTATCTTGAAACAACAATTCGCCAGATAACACAACGGATAGTTCCGATCGTTTGTTCCTTCTCCCTTTCCGTCGATCAAGAGAGAAAGAGAGAGATAGAGAGAGAGCGCGCACATCAAGTGAGTTTCTTCTCGCTTCTCGTGCGCGCCTAGCCGCGAGCGTGCGCGTCTATAGGTACGCGGCGCAAAACGTGATTGTATCGGAAACTCTCCGTGGCACATGACGAGTTCTCACGAGACGGGCCCGGGCTGGGTGTTGATGCGGAGACGTGCATCAATTAATGCGGCAGCACACGTGAATGTGCCGACGCATAACGCCGTCGGTAATGCGGCCCGCCACATGGCCGCGCTTTCCACGGCACATCAATCCTAAATCCGGATGCCCGACCCATCCCCAATAATAAACCGGGCCTCGTACCACTAGACGACCGGACGGACCGGTGCCTGGGTACGTCGTGTGTAGCGCGAGTTTATCTCGCGTGTCGATTAAAATTCCTGATAGCGCGCGCGAAAAGCACAAATGTGATTTGTGCGCGCGAGGTAAAAATATCTGCGAAATTTGCGCGAAATAAAAACCGTAACAATTTTTAATTGTTGAAACCGTTTTATGTCAAAAATGTCTGAATGTGTTTTGAACAGTCCGAACAAAATTTTGTAGCTTCGTTGATATTCCGCGTCGATCGATCTCAATCCGAGGCAGCGGATTGTATGTCGGTAGCTTTCTCTGCGAGATTTTTATGATTCGCTTTTTGACCTTTTTGCTCGATTAGAAATTTTCGTGGAAACATCTGGAATCGCGATTTTCTTGATTGCTATTCCCCGCGACGACGACGACGACGCGTCCGTGACATAGGTTTCTTTCGGGCGCGCGCGGCTGGGGGGCATTTACCGGTACCGAGAGAGATCATGTAGAAGCAATGAAGTTTCGACGTTGTTACGACTGTAACCCCGCCAAATGGGAGGCGATCGAAACCCGGAATGGCGCTACGTGACAACGGAACCGCGTCAAAGAGCGCTGTAAACCGTCGAGGCAATCGCATCCCGCCGCGTCGCGATTTTCCGGCGTTTGTTGAGCCGACTGCCACATCCACAACGCGCCCCCCGGCCCGGGCACTCGCTACCGCAGAGCCGTGAAATAGAGAGGCGTATAACGTTTGACATTTAATGCGAAGCATTGGCTTAGATTACAATCGGTGAACGGCGATTGGCCCGTAGGGGGATGCGCGAAAGCTCACTCGACTCGAATGCTCTTTCGACCGGAGAGAGAGAGGGAGGGAGAGAGTATAGTCGGCGCTCAAATATTTGTAGAGCGTTAGGGAAAAAACTGATGGAGCTGAATACAAAAAAAAAGAGAAGAAAAAACGAGAAATTGAATAGGCGAAAAAGCGAATGCTTTATATCTCGTATAGGTATGTACGGTCGTGTAAAAAAAAAAAAAAAAAAAAAAAAAAAAGTTACGAGACGGAGGGAAAAAAAGCGCAACGTAATTCCCGTTTTTCGAGAGACTACGTCGCTTTGCCGCAGTATCGTAACCCGGCAACACGCAGTAAAGAGATACTGGGGAATAGCGGGGTATGGCAATCGTTCGATTTCTACTTGCGCTTGAATTTTAGCGCGATGTCCCGGAAAAGCACGCCGAAACACGGACCGGAATTGGTTTTCTAAACTTGCGTTTTTATTTAACGGACACGGCGAAAACGTGATCATCCGCGCACAAAGTGCTGCGCGCGTCCAAAATGAAAACGCGCGCTACTACGTGTATATAGCTGTTAATGCCGGAACTTACCCTGCAAACGTGTAGGCGAAACAATTTGCGAGCGAAGATATCGCGCGCGCAGCTGCGATATCTTCGTTGTCGAAAATGCAATAAAAGTTTGTTCGTGTGTTTTTTATACGTAATCCGATAGAAATAAATCGATCTACTGAATCGATTACTTCACTGAAAGTAAAATTATGTAATTTTGAAATTATCGTTTCTTAATTAATTTTAGCAAATATTATTTCATTTTTTTTTTTTTTTATATGACGTGTAATACATCTTTTAATTTGCATCTGTTCTACAATATGTTTTCTATTGAAATTTAATTGTTATTTTTATACTTTTTACTCCGTTGTACTTTTAAATCCGTTCGCGCGTCAATCTCCTTTCCGATCTCCGTATTTTTCTGAGGAGTTATCTCCGTGCCTTCAATCAACTTATCAATCGATTGCCGCTGCACAAACGGCGATATAAGCGTTAGTTTGGGCGCACATGGCCTGCGCGCGCGTTGATCGCCGTTATACGGCGTGACGTTCAATCACGCGGCACTCTGCTCCCGACAATAAAACGCGAATCCTATTTATAATCACGAAACAGGCGAGCAGGAGCCGGGGACGCAGGTGCGCATTTATTTCGGCAGTGAATCGCAACCTGGGCGATTCAATGCGGAGTTATCACTCGGCCGGAGACGCATTGTTTGGCCGCGTCAAAAAGTGACGCCGATAACGCGCTAAGCGCCGCGATATTGCTGACAAATTCATTTGGGAATTGGACGAAACACAGTACCGGGCCTGAACAATAGAGTACCGGCTCTCTCTCTCTTTTTCTCTCTTTCTCTCTATCTCTTTCTCGCGCGCACGCGATTCCGCAGCGAGGAAATTCTCGAAACAAAACGTCAGAGGCACACGCGATTCTTCGTCGAAGGGCAAGTCAGCCGGCAACAACAAACGGAACGTCAAATATCAATTGTCGAAACGGCGGAATTAATTTCGGGTCGCAATTAATTTGCCAATTAGATCTCGGTCGGGATCCATTTAGATGTAATCTGCTTGCTGGCAGCTCATCCTCTTTCCGCCGTTCCCTCCGCTTTGGCGTATCTTCCACGCAGAGAGAGAGACAGAGAGAAAGAGAGAGAGGGAGAGAGAGCGGAGCAACCGATGCGAACACACAGAGGACTGCGTTCGCTCCGAAGCAGTCGACAAATTAGCCGTATTAACGGGCACGACCGCGAAGATTTCGCGCAGTTAGCATGCAGCGTTTCTCCGTCTGATATCCCACGCTAAGGATTACTCAAGTTAACTTGAGCCGGAGAGACGCCGCCGCCGCTGCGTGCGCGAGCGCAATCGCAGTAATTAGAATAACTGAATTATGTAACGAAAATGTGGAGAGAGTTCGCAATCAAATGTAACGTCTTCAAGATGCTTTGAAAGTCTTCGCGCGCTCCGGCTGATGAAATCAGCAATAAACGTTCAAATTTGAGAGTCGCGAAAGTTTTATTTGAAACTCCTGAAAACTTTTGTCGGAGACGAAGAAAAATAAAAGAAGCGACTTCGAGAGAGAGAGAGAAAGAGCAGAGATTCGTTATACATTCGATTATTACGCAATTTGTAATTAGCGAGTCGTTATCGTTTTCGAGAGAAGAGGAAAAAAATATCGCGTTTTCTCATCGCGAAAGGAAAACAAAATATCCGGCACACACATACACACGTTGCATAACAGCGCGATTGGTATTAACCTGCCGACGGGTAATCAAGTAATGAATACATCGTTGGTAAAGACCGTACGTATATAAATCATGGCGCGGCGAGAGGATGACCGGGAGGGGAGGGGGAGGGGCCGCACAGGGCGAGCCCTTATCTTCAATCAGTACATTGATTGCACGCAGGCAGGTCAAATACCGGCAGCCGCCACTCGGCAGCTCGGCCCTGGCACGATAGCTTATTCAATTTCCGAAACGGCAGTCACCATTCAATTCGGCGGTTATCAGCCTGCGCCCATCCTCTATCTGGGATTTTGCGTGCTTTTCTAGAAAGCCGCGCGTATATATTCTCATCCCGAAAGAAGAGGCTCGCTTTATCAACGGGCATAAATTGAGATAATCAAGATCCCGATCGCTCGCTATTTTTTTTTTTTTTTTCACTGAAGAAATCGCCCTCGAGCCATCTTCATCCGGCAACGCCACTATATAACTCGGACAGTTCTTTGATAATTCTTCGACGTAGCTTTAATTCGCGAAATATTTTAGATCGCGCCGATATAATATTTCCGTCGCTTCACTTGAATGATATAAGACCCACACTTCTGGTCTAAACTCAGATCCGCGGCATTATCATTCGGCGCATTTGCCGCGCGCGTGGTTATCATTCGGCATCTATCCGAAGGCGAGAGACGGCGCATTTTCCCCCGCAGTGTACATAGATAATCGAGCTTAATTAATTGCTCGTGATGCGCGCTCGGGGCTCAGCAAACACATTTACTTATTACCATCCATCTTGAGCCAGTGCCTCTCAAGGGGGATCGATTTTCCAAGTGCACGCGGCTGATGACACAAATTGCCAAAGGGTCGACGCTCGATCGTAACGCGATCGCCAAACAGAGGCGCGGCTTTTTCCTCGCGCTTTCTCTTTCACGATATTACGAAAACACTTGGGAACGCACTTGCATACGTAATTTTCTTCGGCGGTTTTCTCGGAGAAAAGAAGCAAATCACGATTAATCAAATCCATTTAAAAGAAATAACAAGGTCGGTAAGAGCCGGACGTGCGAAATATAGTTTTTTAACAACAAATTTCAGCTCGTGAAAGTTTAAAACTAGAAGATGGTTCAAGGTCAATACGAGCAAATGTGCCGGATGTAAAAAAAACTTTTTTACGTGTAAATTAATAAACTTGGAAATTAAATTGATTTTAGTTCAAAAATTCATCCAGGACGCTTGTTAATTAATTTGCATCTCCAGTACAAATTATCCATGTTGTCTTTCTATGAAATTAAAAAAAAAAAAAACTACTGCAAAAAAGACTGGCCAGCGATCGAACCCGGACTTTCCGCATTTCGCATAATCGCTTTATCAATTCGGTCACGCCAAAACAAATTTATTCACGCCGAAACGAATTTATCCCAATGTTCGAATACGAACATGTGTCTACGGAACATAACGCAATCTTCCGCCTGCGTAAATTCTAATATGTAAATAAATCCTTTTGTGTATACGGGATTAATATTCTCGACATCCCCTACATATCTGGCTTCATTGTGTGACGACGTTTCTCCGCGTGTTAACTTCAATCTAAAATTCCTTTGCTAAGATAACGCGCGCCAACGTATCCAATAACCGTCGTTGCCAATTAGTTCCGTGAAAAGCACCAACGCGCGCTCTCTTTAACATTCTCGTAAATCACACAGAGAGATTATGCTTTAATAAAATTCTTGTGTGTGCGCGCGCACGCGCTTTGGAAACTCACTCGTCTTTTTAAGATTAATAAAATAGATACTGTGTGTGTACACACGAGAAGAGGTTCCGTAATCACGAACGCGGAATTAGGTGGAATATATCTCGGAGACGTGACAGTATCTCGCTGAGATATTGAGCTCGCTGCTAATTGACGTCAGCTTCTCGCTCGCTAGTCCGATTGAGCAGCTGCCAGCTACCAGCGGGGCGCAACAACGCGGTTAGTTAATAGTCGGCCATGTTAATCGGCGCGTCTCACCGCCGAAGCACGGGTCTGGCTGAGCGGAAGTCTCGCTCGTTATTGACTGGTACAGATCCCTCGGGTCGTAAGTGACATTTACACGATGCATTCAGCGTTAAACTCGTCCGGAGAGACAAGGCGGAAGAGACGGGAGCTCGTCGTATCTCAGTTCCGGTATCTATGCGGAGGCCGGGTTCCCCCTGACAACGGGGGCAACAACAAACGCCTAATGGCCAGTTCTCGACTCAAAGTTTAATTTCCTGACCAGCGGACAGTGCTTAAAGTGACCTTCTCCCTCTTGGTCCTTCTCCTCCTCTCTCTTTCTCTCTCTTTCTCTCTCTCTTTCTCTTTCTCTCTCTCACAACCCTCTTTCGTCTGTCGTCACGACCGCTTTCTCTCCCGCCGTCGTTCATCGCGCGCGCACCGCCGGTCTCGGGGAATCGCGGCCGGACGTACAGCCGCCGCTATGAAATATTAAAGAGTTAATGGCGACCCTCCTCACGGACTCGCGAGTAATTACCGCCTGACAGTCGCTCGCGCGTATCGTCGGATTAATCGATAGCGCGGAGTTTGATCCCCCGAGACGCCCGGTAATTGCTCCTCGTACACACGCGTCCGGGGAGATACGTGCGATTCTCTCGTGCGCGTTTTCCCTCTTTCCGGATCTTCTAATCTCGCTCGTTTTCCATCCCTTCGCGCAACTCGCCCGCCGCGATGCGACGCCTCTGAACAATCTTTTCTTGTTTATTTTTTTTTTCCTTTCTCCCACAAGGGACAACGTTGTGTATAGACCGCGATGTTATGGTTGCGCTGTATCGATCTCGCGCAGAAGAGAACTCCATGAACCCGGAACACTCACTGCTCGCTCGTTTGACGTACATGCACCTTGTTTAATGTCTACGTGATCGTGGCACTGACCCCGACCGTAACGTCGCTCCTCTTTGTGCGCCCGACATGCATGCGCGCAGAAAAAGTTTCGGGCTTGCCGAGCACGTTTTCACCCCATCGTATCGCGCACTTTTCCCTCGTGATTCTTATGAAATGTGTATATATGAAAAAAAAAACAAAACAAAACAAAACAAAGGAGCGAGTCAGAAGACAGATGGTCGCAGTGCCCAGTTGTAAGCGTTAAGAACTGGGATTTTCACCAGTCTGGCGTCCTGTTGCGTATTTTCTTCTTTTCTTAAATCCACCCACGTCTGATCGGATAGAGATCACAAGTGTTTATATGAACAAGATCAATTTTTAAAAATATTGAAGCTTTTCGCACACACACATAATTTTTCGATAAAATTTTGTATTTTATTTCTTTTGAATTTGCCCGTTTTTGATAATTACGCTTACGAATAAATTTGTTCTTCCTCTTTACAAAAATTGCAAGACGTACGGAAATGTACACGTGTGTGCGTAAATATTTGAAGGGCGAAATCGTGTCACTGGTAAACCGTAGAGTCTTGCAATCCTCTCGCGCTTCTGTGGCGGCTCTAGTGATCCTCGGAGGAAAATTGGTCAGAGAGAAAGGACCTGCAAGGCCAGCAGTAGGATAATGCTACTGTTGGAAGCACCAACAGAGACGCGGAAGTAGAGGAAAGAGAAAGAGAGGGAGAGGATGGAAGGGCGCGTTGCGGCGAAGAGTTCAAGACCGAGCGAGGTCGATGGAAGAAGAGATGAGCGCGCGTACCACTCTATGAAGGACAGGGACGGGAACGACAAGCAGAAGGAGATGGGAGCCGGGATCGAAGTACGGTGTTCTGTGTCCCCCACGTCATGAATCATGCATCCTCATCCCCCAAGAGCGAACTGGAACGCGCTGCGGCGGTGCGACCCGTCCGAGAAATAAACAATGTTATTTGTTCGTTGGGATCCCCGACCCGCCGCAGCGGTTCCAAAGGACTTCCAGCGGGAAGGACGAGTGGCGAGTTCCGTGCTTTCGTAACCCACAACCGTGAGATGAGAGCCGCTCGGGCTTCTCCCGCGTCTCGTCCTTTCTAGAACGCGCGCGCGCACGTTTCTCTGTCGTCACTATCGTTCCGTCTCGTTTCCATTAGTGCGCGCTCTACTCGCAAACCCGCGCGCACCTCTGACAGCCAGAACTGTCAACGACAGAGGAAGCTCTCGCAACCACTGATGGTGTTTGAACGGGGTTGAAGTGACGCGAAGGACGAGCGCACACACGCCGGACAAATAACGATACTTCCGTTTTCTTGACAAACTGGATATATTTTCACCTCTTTTCCCTTCCCCCGTTAGTTTCGTCCTTCGTCTTTTGCTTCTTTCGTGTTTTCTCTTTCTCCACTTCCATCTTCTTCGAAAGACACGTAAAAGGCAAATAGAAAGATTTCACACGATTTCGTGCGCGCGACTCTGTACATGTACGAAATATATTATAGAAAGTAATGTTCTTCTTGCTCTGCCATATCGCACGACGACTAACATGTGCCGTTTCTTTATTTATGTTGCAGATGAACCGTCCTATTCAAGTGAAGCCAGCGGACAGTGAAAACCGCGGAGGTAAGAACGGAAACAAACAAGTCGATTCCGATATTTCTCGAAAATACGATCGAAAATATTTCTCTGTTTAATTTCAGTTGCTCATGACAAGAAAAAACATTGCGCGATTCATGGAATTTCTTTATATATTTTCAAAAAAAATTGACTTAAGTAATTATTGAATTGCGGCTCTTAAAGGAAACATTTTTTTTTTCTGTTTGTATTTTATTGCGTCCACTATTTTTCTACATCAAGACAAGAGCAAAGTGATATGACAAGTAAAAAATGACATGTTAATCTTTTAGCTGACGAGAAAAAAATTAATTATCTTGGACTCTGTTGACGACGTATCAATTATTAGAATGAATAGGTTTATACAACGTTAAACACGTATCTTTCTCGGTTAGAAATTACTGGGGGGGGGGAGGTAATTTTATTCTGCCTAGTACTTGGCGCGTATCTTTAACGGGCGTTATATCCCTTGTCAATCGCGAGAGAAACTATGTAATAAACTACAGATAATTCGCTGTAATAGCGCAGTCGCGATAACACGCACGTCGTATAAAATTCATACTCGCGTCGGGGCGGCGCGATAGACGCCACGATAAAAAATGTACACACCGCTGGTACCACCCATCGAGCCCCCGCCTGATATTCATCGGCTCGCTCTTTCTCTCTACAGAGTTGTCGCGGGGCTCTTCGCGCCGTATCTTCCGCACAGCAGCGCGCGCTAACCTAGGCTTTTTTTTTTTTTTTACCGTGGGTCAATTTTATTAATTACGTGGAACTTTACAGCTGACGACGACGACGCGGTCGGTGTGCGTTCGTGTTGACATTCGCTTATCGCCGCAGTAGCCGCGAGTCGTAAATTTCGCGTCACGGTAGGGAGAGAGCGCGTGTATGACGAGACTTCAGATAATCGAGAGACAAATTGTCGATTGACTATCGTTTTTTTTTTTTTTAATGAGTCGTTGCTGGTGGCGATGTAGTTTTCGCATAAACGTGCGTACATACGTGCTCATGCTACTGTACAACGTTTTCGTCTCGTGTCCGGTTGCTCGCGTGACCGCGCGAGACCGCGCATTGTATAATCCCACCGATCTATTCCATTTCGTCGGTATTATTATTTGAAAACACACGATCTCTCTTTTTCTCTTTTACTCTCTTTCACGCGCACTCAACAATATGTGCGACGCGATGCGCGTTATAACGTTGTATAATATCTGGCGCAAAAATCTGACGCTCATCCGTCTTTCACTCGCTCGCACGTTTCATATACGTACGCGCTCGATTCGGTTCATGCGTTAATTTCTATAAAGCACCTCGGCAAATATCAGCTTGTACCATCGGAGCCACGATTTAATTAAAAATATGGTATTTATCTTTGGAGGCGGGTTGTAACCGATCGATACTCGTTTCGTCCGTTCGACGAGCGCCATCGTTGAAGCGCTCTGTGCCGGCGTTGCTTCCGATGTAAATAGCAGAGAAAGCTCGTCCGGGAATTCCCGAAGGCTAAGAGCCCCCGTTAGGGGTCCCCTTCGTTACCATTCGCAAAGTCCGCGCCGCGAATCGAGGACACAGCGTTTCTGGTGTGCTGACAACTACTTACCCTCGAAGTTCTTCGTGCTGGCGAAATCGGACTCTTGCGCAGAGAGAGCGCTGCGATAAAGAATGAGAGCGCGATGCGCTTTATACCGAACGAACGAGGGAGACAGACGAGGTACAACGACGAGAACGACGCAGGGAAGAGCACACACATACATATAAACAGGAAGGAAGAGATCGAGGGAGATGTGCGCGAAGGGGAGAGGGCGGCACGGGGGATGGCGTTAGACCGAGATACGTGGAAGAAGACACGGTTGGGGGTGGCGAACGGGAGGGGAGCAGATGAGGGGGATCGTAATTCATATGCTAATCTGGAGGAGATGCCATTGTAATCTCCGGTCGCCTGCCTCCGTGTGGCCCCACAAAGCCTCGGCTTGACGCGGATGCGGGAGTGATCCCGGGCACGGTGTGCCGTCGTAGCTGCCGCTCGCTTCTGCGGCTCTACCTCCGTATATACCCTATGTAGACGCTGTATCCACAGCGTAGTCACAGGGAGAGGAGAGAGGGTTCAATCAGGGGGTTACTGAACTTCGGCAACACCGTCGTCGAGTCGCCTTCCTCCCTCGTCATCGGCATCGTCGTGTCTATCCTTCGTCGCGCACGATCGCGCAAGATGGTTTCCGCCACTTCATCTTCGCATCATCTCACTCTCTCTCTCTCTCTCTTTCTTTCTTGCGTCTCCGTTTCTCCGACAACCGGTCCCCTGATCTTTATGATCCTTCGTGGCCGTCTCTGACACGACCCTTATCGGGTTTTCCGGACGCGAAATAGATGTTAATAACGTCACGAAATTTGTTCGAACGCTCGGGGTCATGGCGGATCTCCGATATTATCGTCTATAATTATAAACTCGAAGTTGTGATGCGTTTCGGAATATCGAGATCCGATCTGTATCATCTAATGTCAATCATTTGTATCAAATTGTGATTGAAATTACGCGTGTCGACGGATGTATGAAGTAATGGATTTCTAATAAAGACAGTACAGATTATATATTATGATATATATTGGCGAGAGAAACAAATTTCACTTGGAAATTCTAAAATTGTATTTTACTAACGAGAGAGAATTGTCAAAGAGAAACAATCCTATCGCATTCACATAAAATTACGGTCCAAGATAGGGGATGTGTCTGTAACCATTGCTCACTTTCCAATTATCGAGAACGAAGATTTCATTATTTCAAGACACGGTGGCTGTCGTTTTCCAAATTAACGACTGTCATTTACGACGCTTGCATTTCGCAGTCGATGTATAATTACGTCAGTTTATAGATTCTTTCTGCACCGATTAACTTTTATAGCTTCGGCGAAACAACGCTTTATTAGCGGTATACAAAAGACAAATCAAAGACTTTAATTGCGAGACGCTAAACGTTCGACTGCGGTTTCGAAACAGTGCCGGGAAAATAGTGTCGTAATCTTACGTTCCGCGATATCGCTTTCTTCTTACGTCGTGCAAAACTTACGCGATCGAGAGATAGCGTGAGGTATTTACGCGATAAATTCCGTTCGCGAATTGCGCGGTCTGTTGAAAACAATCCGGACCGATGGTTCATAGCTTTGACTTCATCTTCGATGCTTGCTGACGTTTACTTGGACTTAGCAAATTGAATGTGCAAAACACTTTGTCCGTATTTACAAACTGCGCTTATCTGTCGCGAGATATATCGGCAGAAATTTTACAAAATGGCAACTCGCGCGAGTCGCCGCAAGATTCGCGCATTCATCTCTTCTGACTCTTATCGCGGTAACGTAACCGTCGAATGAGAGAAGTAACTCAACCGGAACCGCTCGGAAGAGGCGGAAGATCCTTCGCCGATGAACCGTCGCCCCTCTTCTCGAAACATTTTTCACGTACGTCAACGGTAAGACTTGTCGGCGGGGAGCGCGCGCGATAGCGCGCATTGAAGTAGTCGGAATTAAGTTTACAGCGACGAGAACAGATTTGAGAAATGTGCGTATCTCTCTCGCGCGGAAGTTGGCCCGCCGACTCGGGGGCCGCCTGAAGTTTCGACGACTGGATAAGGGCGGGCGGTGCGCTGTACCGGAGCTAGTTGAGCAAGTAGATAAGTTTCGATCCCTCGGCGAGCCACCTCGGCTCCCACTGCCATCGCTCGCCCTATACCACCTCGTCGTCGTAGATAAACGTATCCCCAGAATATCGGGTTGGGAGAAAGGATAAGGCCCACGGCCTTCTCTCGCGTCGCTGCCAAGTCTCTCGTCCCGACTGACGTGACGTGGACCGGCCTTAAAGCTGTCCAAGAGAAATCCACGTGGATTATAAGAGTACGTCTCTCTCTCTCCTTACGTGCACTTTCTTCCAACGAAAAGGAACGACGGCGCAAGTGCGAAAGTTACAGTCGCTAGATTTGTAACTAGTTTCGTTTTACGGCGAATATATATTCGCCAAGTTAGTTTGCTCGCGTTTGAGACACGTGACAGAAGAACGATGAAAATCACACGCTCTCTTTTGTGAAACAAGCGCGTGTTTATTACTCGTTTGGAGAGAAATTTTATACTTTTTTGGGAATTTATTCTCTCATGTAAAGTTTTTTTTGTCTCCGATTTTTTGTTGTAAAGTTTATCTGAACATTATTCGACATTTTGTAATCGCATTTCTTTGTAGTAAAAATTGATGGATAAATTTATATCCGCGCATATAAATTTTTATTAATTTAAAACACGTGTTAATTTATACAAATTTTTATAGTTGTCGACTTAATTAACAACTCAACAAATTCGATAGACTTGCGATAGAAAAATACGCGTTACCACGATCGAAGGTAAACGCGGTTTCGAAGCGTCGTCCGCGTCGAACCGCGTCGTGTCAGACAAAACGTTCGCTTTGTCGCGTCCGGCGCGGGGGGATAATTCCTGAGAGTTAATTCCTCCATCGCTTTTGCTCGGGGAATCGCGAGAGAAGGGGGACGCGAAGGGCGCGTTAACACTTAGCTCTGGCGACAAAGGTCCAATTCTTGGTCCCCACGGTGTCCTGACGCGACAATAGGAACTCTCTCTCTCTCTCTCTCTCGGCGAAAAGTACCCGGGGCTAAGGACAAACGGGATATTCCCCGACGGAGGAGAAGCGATGGTCGAGGCGTTGATACGCCGAAGGGAAACAGGCTGGGGGGCTGAAGGAATCTGCGGAAAGCGGGGGATGCAACGAGGCTGCAAGTCAGGCGAGAATCTAATTTCCCGAGACAAATCCTTAAATGTGCCCCGGAGCCCGACTGGAAGGCGCGAGAGTCGAGGCGTCTCTCGGAATGAGCTCGCGTCTAGCATCCGCGACAACGACCTTTAACTCGGCTCGCCAATTTTGCGTCTCCATAACCCCCTTCCGTCGCCAGACGCGCGCGAAACGCGTCATTAAGCTCATTCACGCGGGAAATGCGGTGGATCGAAAACAGAAAGCGTCGTTTTCTCAGAGAAATGCAGTTCGCGATCTAACCGAAGAAGGGAGGTGTGAAAAAAATATAAACTCTTTCGAATATTTTTCGCGCAAAGTTCGTAAATTGTGACTGACTTTTGGATGAAAATCATCCATGAGCGATGGTCAAGAAATCTAAGAGTTATAAACTTCCGCATTTGTGCGTGAATAATAATTGGAAATTTGTTGCGAGATTTCTCTCGCAGTTATTTTTGTGCATCAACGTATTGAACTGCTTACGGACATTATCCGAGTCCCATTGTTTCGCATTCATTATTTCGAAATAACATAATATGAGTTTTCAAATCTTGTTACCGGGACTATTGATGTTTCATGATAGTTTAATTCCTGCGATTATTATTGCCTATTAAACTGATTGTGTTACATTCGTATTACATTATGAAAATTATAGGTTACTGTAATTACAATATCTAATTGCACTGTCGCGATTTAATTCATGAACAGTCATGCCTCGTGGTTAACACAATAACGAAATAAAATATCCATTTCAGTCGAATTTAATCATTACATTAATGCAAAACTCAGTCAAATAGCAACAATTGATCGCGTTGCAAAATCGGCAAGAAATATTATTGTTCAACGTGTATCCGTTCGGTGTACATTTCGGTTTTAGTACATACTGATACATTTTATATTACAAAAACAGTTGCGTATTTTATTGATCTTTTTTTTTCATAATTTGATAGGTCGTGTCATATTCATCACGCACAGAAGATCCGATCGAAAAATAATGTCCTGTATTGCGTACGAGGCACGCGAAGGAACATCGCGCATCGATGCGATGCCCCAAGTTGGGGGAACGAGTCTAGAACCGAATCTTTGAATCTTAGACAAGGATTCACGTTAGACGACGAATGGTGCAGTTTTTTGGTTCATCAATGCCATTTCTTTGTTTCTGTTCTGTATTCCAGAGTACATGATGGACGACGGGAGCGCCAGTGCCATCTTCTGGAAGTAGGAGGCACCGGTGGCGGCCGCTGAAGGTAACTTCGACTTCCAGGAGATAGCTAGCTTCCTTCCAGTACCTCTATTCTTCTTCTCCGCAAATTGGCAGAAAGAGAACTCTCCCCCGTCTCCGTCTCCTTGTCTTCCCGTCGATGAAAAAAAAAAAAGAACAAATGAGAGAGAAAAGAACGAATAAGGAAAAAACGGGTCCGTTATACAACTTCCCCTTTCCCTCTTCTCTTCCTCCCGATATCACGCCATCACCGCTGATTCAGCCAGCACAGCCCGCTGCAAAGTCCATTTTGCTGCTCGCTAGTGTTCGAACCACCGAATTCCCGAAGCATCCCGTCACGAATCTACTTATCCCTCAGCCCGACCTAACACCGCCCGGTACAGATCCATCCTCTCGGAGGAGGAGGCTGAAATTTGCACCACAAGTGCGCGGATCTCTCGTCCAAATTCAAATCGCAAAAACAAAAAAAACGTTTTTGACGAGTTTCCGATGATGATGAACGCGCGGCTCATCAGGCCACTCTTACGCACTCTCTGCAATCTTATATTCTAGATATTCAGGACGATCATGAAATGTGTATGCGTCCGTGAATCTCCTGATTGGCTCGAACAATTGGCACTGGAACTCGATTGGCATTGTTTTTGTTTCGCTACACGAAAAGTCCAAATTTCTTCGATCGAACAAAATCTTCTTCAAAAAATTTGCATTTCGTGCTGTGGAAAAGATTGGGCTCCTCTGTTGACATTACACAAAGTAATCTCTCGTCATCCTCCTCTGATCCGTTTCTCTCTTTCTCTCTCTCTCTCTCTCTTTCTCCGGCACGACACGCATTGTTCTTTAGGCATACAGAAAGGTATTATAGACCAGTGTTGTGCGTAAAACCCACGTGCGTGAAACCTGTAGCCGTAAACCTGTCGTTCGTGTATTTTTGCTCTGTTTATATATTTGCGCACCGCCGTTATATACATATATATATATATATATTCATATACACTGTTAAAACTGAAGCCTCGTGTTATATACGACACGGGGCGTGCGTGGTGTGGACGCTCTTAGAATTCCCAACGCGAATCATCGGCACAATGGACCGAGACCGATGCAGAATACATTGAGATAATCGCGGTCTTAGAGCGTCTACCGACCGTACGACAGCAACCGTACCCTCTTTTTGCGCTCGAAAATACCGAGTATATACATATTGTACGTGTTTCTGAGTTTCCAAAGTCCCGTCGTCTTATATTCCCGAAAACCCTCTTATCTGACCTCACATCCATATACGTGTGGACAAACTATATATTTTAATCGTATATATATACATATTATATATACCGCTCTTTTATATATATATATAAGCTATAACCATACGATAGTGGCTCGCTCGTTGGATGTGTTGTCTCGTTCGTTGTCGATGTGTTTTTTATCATATCTCTGTACATATTTTCTGATTATGATGTGAGCTACGTTTATATTATTGTATTACTTAGATTTGATTCTATTATATATGACAGTTTACGATATCTCCCTACTTCTCGACAGTCAAGACCATCCTCCAAAATTCCTTTGATTTTTATTTATTTTATTTTTTTTTTTTAATATTTTTATCTCGACTCGGTTGAATTCACATTTCTGTGTGTTCTCTTCCTTTGGCTCGATTGTGACTCTCGCACAGCCATGATCGTGTTTTGTTTTGTTTTTTTTTTCTTGGATATTACATGGAAATTACACGTACACACGCTGACATACGTTCAAGTGCAGATATTTCTAAATAAACGCATCTTTCGCTAATCAGTCGAGATTCGAAAATAACGGTAAAGATCGGTGAGAAGATCGAAGAATATTTTTGTACAGGTAAAAGTATTGGAAAAAAGTTTTTCTTTGTTTTTCATCGAACTTTCAAGTGTTTTGCACGTGAAAGAATTGTGAAAGCAATCGTAATGCGAAAACTCAGGAAGCGAAAATTACTGAAACTTGTGCTTGCAATTATTTGTCAAAACGTGATTGCATTTTAACCTTGAAACGTCTTGCATAGTTTATCACTTTTCATTCCCGGATCTTAGAAATAGCTGCAGAAAAATACAGCGAGCGCATTCATTGTTGAAACTTTCTACGACGGTGATCCATCTCGAGAAAATGTAACATTACATTTTGTTGGCCTGGTTCGCTCGCCAGTTTGAAACGATATTGCTTTCGCGTGAGAAAATCAGACGCACGTCACAGTTCACTCGACGCGGATCACTGTCGAGAATACATCAGCCACAGTCGGATCGCTTAATATCCCATGATCTGATTTTATCGCGGTACTCCCGACCCCTCTCTCCCCCCTTTCCGTTTGTCGTTCCTTTTCGGCTTTGTTATAGATAGATATGAACATTGGGTGGATATGTTTTTTTTTCTTATCTCTGTTATTACGATTTTTCTTTACTATTCCCTTTTGGAAACGTCGTTTTCATCTGTTATATGTATGTTACACTGTTAACGGTTATGATCATTGTTTTTTCGTTAGTTGTTCTCGGTTATATATACTGTCAAACAGAAAACACACACACAAACGATCGTACACACACACACACACACACATACATACATACATACATACATACACACACATTGACGTGGTCTCTCCAGCTGTTTAGATGTATATTTGACGTGACGACGAGTGCAATCGTACGTATCGAAGACATACGCGTGCACACACACACACACAAACAAGACACACAGATGTTTTTATATATATTATATATATATCCTCTATATATACATATATATTCCCTCTTCCTTCTCCTTTTAGGATGGTGGATGCTGGTGTAACCGTGTAACTTTGTCGTTCTCGGTGTTAGCCGCAAGATCTTCTCTTTTAACGCCTTTATTACAAAAACGCTTGGCCCGCACACGGAACTAACTAACGCTATTCTTTCTTTTTTTTCTCTGTTCCCTCTATTTCGCAACGCGCCGTCGTCCGCCTGCAGACAGAAAGCTGTTCGTTGGTATGCTAAGCAAGCAACAAACTGAAGACGATGTGCGACAATTGTTCACTGCCTTCGGATCTATAGAGGAGTGCACCATCCTCCGTGGGCCCGACGGAACCAGCAGAGGTGAGTGCTACTGTTTTCTGTTTTCTTTTTTGTTTTTTTTCTGCACGAAAATACACAGCCATCAGTGCATGAGACAAAGTGGTCCGTGTTTTCAACCTTTTTCGCAGTACGTATTACGAATAAAAACAGACTGTTATAAATTTCATCTTTGCACACTCTCGTTGATGAAAATTTGAAAATAAAAAAATGTCAGTGAAAATCACGACGTCAAAGGAGCAATGTAACATATACATTGCGACGAAGGATTCACCGTCGTAAAAAGTTGAAAGATCGTTGATAAAGGAATTTAAAAATAGCACGCTTCAGTCTCTTTCTCTCTCTTTCTCTCTCTTTCTCTAAGAGATTAAGCACGAAAACCATATTCTAGCTAAAGCTAAGTGTACCGTAACACGGCGCGCGCGTCGTGTATTTTTATGTCACGAGGATAAAAGCATAGGCGCGTTGTCCATAAAAATACGGGCATCTGTGCAATTTTTAGCCCGTAGGGCGGGATATTCGCGTCCCTCTTTGCCGCGCGATCGTTTCACGTCTTCGCTGTGCGCTGCCGTTTTAGAAATTTGACATTTTATTTGAAAGAGAAAAATTAGTCTTTGAATATCAGAAATAAAATTGTATGAACATTTATATATCTGTGTAACTCCCTTAAAATACCCGGTACGTCTGTGAGATCGCAAAGCTCATAATCTACGGTGTCTGCGGACGTCTCTTCATCGAACGATGAAGCGAGCAAAGGGACTCTCTAGGGCACCTGGTTATCAAAAAGGGTTGGGGCGGTGAGGAAGCGAACGGACTCCACGAAATTAATCGCGAGATGAGGCAGCGAAAGGGAGGAAGGGCAGCTATCTCAAAGGAAAGAAGGCAATTGCCTCGACGTGGCATTACGAGAAGGAAAAAGGAGGAGATGGAGGCCCTCTCCGACCTCCGGCGATGATGCACAACGGAGCCGAGGCGGAAGGATATAATCCCGACGGCATTTGAATATCCGCTCGCACTGTAAACAGCGCGGAACGACGGTAGGGGGGCGGACGGACGAGAGGTGAGTGTAATTCGGGCGGGGATAACCGGCGGAATGACGGACGAAAAGTGGCTACAGTCGGACGAGACGGCAAGAGCAATAATTTCCGCTGGACGAGAGGAGGTAAAATTTAAATATTTTCATTTAAGAGTGAAGACCTTCCCGTGATGCGTCGGCGAGCAACGAAGAGCGAGGGAGGGAGGGAGAGAGGTAGCGAAAGAGGGAAAGGTGATCGGAGAAAATAAGAAAGCGGACCGCGCTCGAGAGGAGTGAAAAGGGGATGAAGAGAGAGTAAGATAGGGTAAACCGAGAAGCGACTGAGGGGAGAAATAAGGAAACGAGAAGGCGCGGAGGTAGGCAGGCGCGAATGTAATTAAATTCCACTTTGAAGTGAAACTCACTTTCAGCAGTTAATAAGATTTTGATTCGCAGTCGGTGACGTAACGCAGCACGCCCATCGTCTTTGGCAGGTAGGTAGGCGCTCGCGACGATGAAGGAAACACGGAGAAGGCGCGAGAAGGAAGGGAGGGTGACGGTCGCGAGGGTACCTAGAAGGAAGAAACGGAAGTAGCACGCGAAAAGAGAGAAGAGAGCTTTACAATGTGAGAACTCTGTGTTCCTTCCAGCAAAGACCAAGTCCGCCGTCTCTCTTTCTTCTCTTCTCGCTCTGTTCCTATCCTTCCCCTCCCCCCTCTCTCTGTTCTGTCGTTGCGTCAGAGCTCGGGTTCTTTGTCGAAAGCCAGAACGATGTTGCGCCAGCTTTCCGAGCTCTTTAATTAAAATTACGCGAGCGAGCGCCGGCACGACGACAGTTTCCAACCGGTAGTCGTCGGTTTATCACGTGGAATGCATTCGCGATTACTCGTCGAGAATCTCAGGTATGTCGTCCGGGGCGATTACAATACCTTTGACGAAATGAAGCACGCGGGCAGAGAGAGTGTGAGAGAAAGAGAGAGAGAGAGAGAGAGAGAGAAGGCAAGAGAGAAGGTCTGAACGCAATCTCGAGCTTAATCTCCGCCTCGCGAAGTTGACCTTTCGATGTCGTCGATCGGAGACGATCGTCGCGGTCTTACCACACGTGGCTTGCTTCCACTTCTTGTAACTCTTTCCCGGAACAGGAGAGAGTTCAAATTCAAATTCTCCATTCCCGACGCTCGGATCGAGTTTTCCACGAGATAATTCCGCGCCGTGGCTCCGACCGCGACATTCGTCCTTACGGACATCGGCATCAGAACGAAGTTACCGGGCGGGGATGAATGTGCCTGCCGCGGGAAGAGCAACCTGATCGCTTATTCCATGCAACTCCGCCGCGAAGGCACATCTCGCTCGGCGGAAACTTTCCCAACACGCTTCATCACCGCTCGCTCGAGCCTCGGTCGAGTTTCATAACTAGCTAATCCGTCCTGTAATAGAGAGATCAAGAAGAGAGAGAGAGAGAGAGAAAGAGAGAGAAAGAGAGAGAGAACGGCCGCTATATATATGTACACATATCCCAACACGATGCGAATCTACCATCAGTCCTGACGTCCCGAAATTACAGAGGGGAGAATATCGTTTTGCCAACTCTTATTCCCGCGTCATCCGTTGGTAAAGCGCGCAGTTACGTGTCGAGAGTGGAGGAAACGTCGTACGACGCGGCCAGAATATTCTGTTGACGTGCGCAACTCGCGTTTCTTCTCACACCCATGATGTGACCTCCAATAAATCTTGCGACATCTGAAAGTTATCAGCGAAAGTTATTGGTTGAGCCTTCGTCTCTCACTTCTGCGCTTGCTGCTCGCCGTTTAAATTCTCTTATCAGCTGATGCCACCTATCTCGAAATGAGACGGAAGATTTCTCAGTAACGAGCAGCTTAAGAAAGGAACTCGGATCGAGTTCTCAGTAAGACGTGACGTCGGTCGTCGTCGTTGTCGTTGTCGTCGTCGTCATCGTTGAAGCGACGCATTGCGTTGTCTCCCCCTTCCCCAATCTTCTCTCAAACTACCGTCTCTCAGGGGAGAGAAGGGAACGACGACGGAGCTCTTCGTCCAATTATTTTTCCCTCGCTTCGAAACATTTCAACGCCACTTCAACGAACGAACTCGTTCTATTCTCGTTGCCGCGCAACCCGCCACCACCCTCCGTCAGAGCGGAACACCGCTTCTTTACCGGTTTCTCTCCCTCTGTCAGGGGGTTGCCCCGTTGTTCCCCCTTTCTCCCTTCGTTATGCGTGCGCGATCCCAACTGGGCTATTCCCCCTTTCTGCCTCCTCCTCTTCCCGTTAACGTGAACCGCTAGTCCGCATTATTTCAATTGCCGCGAACGGCAATAATTCACCGGCGCTAAGAAGATTATAAAATGTTTATGAATAATGGAACGGAGCATTATATTCGGAGCGCAAGGGGCTCTTCTGTAGCGGCGGAAGAAGAGAGAGAGAGAGAGAGAGAAAGAGAAAACGCGCGCGCACTCGTCGGAGAGGCAGCGTCGCCGCGACATAAAACGTTAGGTGTTCTCTAAGATCTGCGATAACTGCGCGCGCCCACGTGTATTCACGTTGTGTGCACCACGATTGCGCAACCGTGTGCCGCGATACGATTATTCAACCCGGGGAAACAATTCCGTGCATTAAGTCGTAATAACATTGCGCGCCGGTATTCCCGATCCTCTTTTGTCGTCGTCGGGACTCGCGAAACGCGGTATTTGGTGCGCAGCGGCAGCTCCCGGCGCTAACTATCGAGGGGTGGTATTATGTAACATTTAAACCTCTCCTCTCCCGGGTGAAAGTACAATAGATCACGAGTTCTCGCGCGAACAATGCAATTACGAGAAACATTATATCGTGGCGCTTCGAGATCTTACCTTCGAGGGTCGGATGTGCTAATTTACTCGATTTTAACGCCGAACTACCAGCATATCGTCTGTCGCATTATTGCAAGCTCAAGTCCGACGCGTCGAGCTGCGACAATATCAGCTCGATTAGAAGTTCCGCGCTAGCTTCTACGCTGTGTAAACGAAAATAAACAAACGCGTATCGAACGAGTGAAATCTTCCACGAGCATATGTATTTGCAACATAGACAACGCGTGTCAGATGTGTACAGGTTTAGTGATTATAAACGTGAAACGCGGCTATTTTCCAAATATACTGCGATTTATCGTCGCGGTCATAATAGTTCGCGGCCCTATAAAATCGTCGTTTTGATTTCGCCGCACCGGTTAGGGAGCGAAACATTTCGCGTAACTCGCGCGCGAAATCATTTCCGATCATTCCCGATCGGAGTTTCGTTTTTGACTGCCGCGCGACCCGACGTAAAGAGATTGCGACGCGCGCGTTAACGATATTGCTGACGGGAAATATGACGAGTCAATAATTTCCTCGGCCTAGCATTTTATGACGGGGTATTAAACGAGCGATGGTTATCGGCGATTAATCGTTCGGGCCGTCACTTGCACGTCCGCGCGCGGACGGTAGAGGTATGTATCGTGCCTTAATACGGCGCGGACAATTTGCGTCCTTTATCTTCGGCACGCACACGCGGGACGGGCGCATGACCCCCATTATTCCCGGGCGCGGCATATATTAGTGGATTACGGGAAAAATATTCCCCTTCCTCTTCTCCTCCTCCTCCCTTCCCGCGCGTTACAGATGTATCCTCATTATTGCGGAGAGGCTATAAACTTGTCCGTTCTCATTATTCTCGAGCGTCGCGCAGTTATCAGGTGTTGATAATTCCAGTAACGATTTCACTTATTTGTCAGAACATAAACGGAGTAATTTTCTGTCACGTTCTCAACGAGACACAAGCGCGGACAGTAAAGTTTAATGAAATGAAGAAGTCGGTCGGAATGACAAAAAGAATGTAAACCAGCGCGGAAATGTTAGTGTAACTATTTGGGAACGTAATAACACATGTAATAATGTTACGTGACGTGACACATGCAATAAAAAATTGCAAATTACGTGTTACGACTCTGGCGTCGACTCTCGTAACGGCATTGTGTGTGTGTATGAAAAAGAGAGAGAGAGATGACCGCTGTATACCGCGGCATACTATTTACGACGGTAAAACCATCTTCTTACAGCGCGGCAAGCATCTCGCCGCCACCTTGGAGCGCGCGCTTGCCGCCGTCGTTTTACCGGCGAAGGAGGGTGAAAGCTCTCAATATGTCCGACCTAATCCTCTCCCAGGAGAGGACTCCCGGCGTCCCCTCTCGCGCTTTACTTTGCAATACGTACAAACATTTCGAGCCCAGCTGCGCCACGGGATTTAGGAGCTGAGCGATTAATAAATGCTCCGTACGACGAGAGCTGGCACCGGGACTCTCCGACAGCCACTCGACGAGGAAGGCTGTCCGTGATTTACCGTCCGGACTCGCGTGTCTGCATCCGAGCATCCCCCTCCCGTCACTTCGTCTGGATTTTCGGTGATTTCGCGGCGTCGTTATGATTTACTGCCGCGTTCCGCTTTGGAAGCATCAGCGACGATCGGTCTTCCTCTTTCAGCATTCGGGAAATTCCGCAAGACGTCGACGAATAAGCGTCCGATTCAATGAGCGAACAAGAACGCGTCATGTTGCAAACTTTTTGCGATTGTTTTTCCGGGAAAACATATTTTTCGATATTTTTGTTTTTTATTTTTTCCTAATCAGTGTGATTATTCGCAACGTATTAAAACTTTTATGCCGGGAGCAATTGGAAATATAACATTGAGGTTGAGGAATTATTTATTAGCTTGTACAGGAACATTAAAAACTAATGAATCGTAAATTAACAAGCTATACGCGCGCATGATAATGAAATATTTGTCGGACCGACGTTAATACAACTTCGATCGATTTTCGAAGTACACACGCACACACACATATTTGCAGAACATAACACGTACGTAGATAAGATACATCATCCGTATCCCGACTTTTTATATTTTGCTTTTACGACAAGTCTCGCGTATACGCGCGACGGGAAAACAGATCTTGAATCCGTTTTCGAAGGGGAGCAAGTTTCAAGCGGTGACGCGAAAAAGCTCAGAAAAAGCGCATCTGCAACCGGAATATCGATGCCGTTTCACGGATATCGTTTTCGGGAGATCACTTTGATTTACTAGGGGAGAAGGGGGAAAGGGGGAAGGGGGGAGAGAGAGAGAGAGAGAGAGAGGGATGCGTGCTTCGATAAGCAGTGTCGCGATCAATCATCGTCGTCTGAGAAGAAACAAATCCGCACGCCGAATGTATGATGTATTTAATGTATTGAGAGTTTCGACATATCCGGCTCTGACGTCGGCAGTGTGCCAAAATTCCGTCAAACGCGCACCGGGAGGTATGAATTTGGGAGAAACGGAGGGGGGTAGTATAGTGACGAGTATAAATAACGACTCTCGCGTGACTGATAGATTTATTTAAGTCGCGCGTTATATCACGGACTTTTCATTGAGGCATCGTCAAACTAGATCTCGCACCCCTTTCTCCTCTCTTTCTCTCCCCCTCCTCTCCTCTGGTCACGCGAGGCGTGCGATAAAGATCCGCGCCACGTCATCATCCGAACCGCTCCCTCGGCATCGTCAAATGCGAGACCGAGATCGGAATCGCTTGGGTTCTTCGGAGATATGCGCACACGCTACAGAACATTCTTAATCCTCGCACGTACGCTTTTTTCCGTTGTCACGTTTGTGGAGTCAATTTAGTGCCACCACTAGCGTCGGAAAGGCATTTAGACCGAAAGAAATCTGCATACAAGAGACAACGAAATTCACATGAGAAAGAGAAAAAGTTTTTCACGCGCTCTCTCAAGTCGGTCGCGCGACGATTAAATTTCTTCATTTTGCGTTACAGCTTCAGGAAGGAACGCAATTGTTCTCTCTCTCTCTATTTGTCCACCGAAAATTTATTCTTTGGTATAAAGAAGTGTGTTGCTTCCGCGCAAGAACGCGCAACGTTTGAAAAGAGTCGCCAGAATACGGTCGCACGAATTACGCGAACGTACCCCCGATCTTGTTGTCGATGGCCGTGACACGACGCAACCCTATTGTTAGACTGTGTAAGCAACGCCAGAAAGTCCGACGTGTCTTTGTTGGCGTCGCCGGAGGGACGCCTTTTGTGCGCATCGAGATTTACCGTCTTTATATTAATGCGATTACCCCCCCGGTCTTCCGGGAAGAGATAGGCCACAGAAAACGCGCGGGAGAAGTGGACGATCTCGTGGAGATCCCCGCGGACTCTTCTCTCTCAAGCGAGCTTCTCTCTTGCCTTGACACCGTGTCAATATCTAGCGCGGTATTACAGCGCGTATATGCGGGCGCCTTCTTCGTCAATATCCGCGAGCTTTTCACTCTACGGAGGCTCTCGGAAGAGATGACGTGGAGCGAGAGCGAGAGGAGAGCACACGCGAGAGAGGATACTTTGGTCCCCTTCTATTAGCTTCCACACGACGGCTTTTGCCCGTCAACCGTAAATACACCATATTGCCCATAAACCTTCGCATTCGTGCATTACCCATCCCGATTCGACGCCTCGTCCCTTCGTCTCTCGCGTGAGCGAGAGCTCGTCGCTGCGCGTACGTTATCGAATAACCGACATCATGCAGGCGGCTTAAACAGAAGTAGACCGCGTTGTTTCGCTCGCCATCTACCCCCCGACTACTCGATCGCTGTTCGATCTCTCTGTGCGGGCTTTTCGAAATTACTTTCGAAAACCGAGGAGACTCGTAAATCCGTAAATCTCGATTTACTAGTCGGCCGATTGCAGAACGTCCTACGTCGATAATACGGATTCGCGATAATAATGCACCTCGCGAGCGCCGGATATCGCGTCGCGAAATAATCCCGAGTTTACCGCCGATGTTTATAGGATTTCTATCGCGGGCTTATATCGCGTCGTAGAAGCCGCGCCTCTAAATTTGATGACGTTTATAAGAGTTCCGTAATAGTTAAACGAAGAAAAGCTCAAGTCATTATTGTTTTATTATCAACTCGCGTAAATAAAACGATTCAAAGTAACACGGTAATTTGTCAATATAAATTTATGGTAGATACAATGAAAAACGTTGATTGGCAATTGTAACAAAATTACCGTTTCATAAATTGGAGATGCCGAGAAGACAATGTAATTTAATCACAACAAAAGAGCAGTAAAGACGTTAACATTAATTCTTCCGTGGTAACAGCGATATTAATAATAATAATAATAATAATATAGTAATAGTAATAATAATAATATTAAATAATAATAATATCTTCTTCCATAACATGTACTAGACAAGATCCTGAGAAGCCGTTAAGGAGAAAACGACGTTCTCGTGGCTTTACAGACCGGGACATTACACAGAAGCGTGTCGTAAAGCACAACGTCGGAAATTTAATAATCCATTACTAGCCTCATCGTCTTCTCATGTTTCGCCGTGATCATCGACGTTGGCGTCAAGCACGGTCGTGGCCGTAATCGAGTTTTGCGAAACTAGTTTCGTCGCGCGCGCGCGCGCGCGCGTGCACACACATTCGCTGTTTGTTTTTATCACGTAATGTCGATAATGCGTCGTTCATGCACGACATGTAATTGCGCAGTCGATATTATACTGTTGTCGCAAGTTTTTGCTATGCTGTCACAAGCAAACGCGACGACAATATATGTACATGAACACACACACACACACACATACGCATAAAGCGAAACTTTGAGACAATAGTCGACCGATTCTATCTTCTTAAATTTCTTGCTTTATCCGTTCCCATCGCGCGATTTGTGACTTCTCATTTGTAGTTTTCACTGTATGGTTCTTTTTTTTTTTTTTAGGGCGACGCGGCAATATCGTCGCTCGTGCTCCATCGCTCCCGCGGGCAATGTTATCGTCCTTCGATTCACAATTTATTCTTATCCCCTTGTCCCAAGTTTTGCAGATAAATAACAAATATATAACAGAGACGCGGAACGTGTGTTCTTATAGTGATGGAGAGCATATTGTGAGTTGTTCAATTCTCAAATGGAATTACGCGCGTTTCACAGTATTTCTCCGTGTTATTTCATATGGAGATGACTCGACAGTATGAAAACAATTTTTCTATGGTGTTTTTTTCCTTCGAAATCGCGTACCGTAATAAATTGGTTATGAGCACATCCCCTGTCGATTTCATACGCGCCTCGCATTTTTACGCGAGGCGCAAGTAGCGATCGCGCGAGCTTTTTTTTTTACAAGAGTTTTACAGGAAGCTCGAAGAGCTTTACAGCAGCCCTCGCTGCGAAGAAGGTCGGGGGGAAATTCATAACGCGACACACGCGCGCGCGTGCGCGACACTAGAAATTTAATAATCCATCTCGTATCCTTCGCGTAGCAGGACGTGACCGTCGACGGATGATGGCGTATGCGGCAACGACCACGTCGTAATCGTAACAAGGAATTTTACGGAGCGCATCTCGCCCGCTCTTCGCGCGACCGGTTTCTAACCGATCTCTTCCTCTCTCATTTTCCATGTCGCCCTCCCCCAAAGTATCGACGCACCCTTTCCATCATTCCCGCCGCTCCCTCGGCCGATGCGCTCCCCCTCGGCCCGCGCCAACCCTCGCTCTATAATGCACTATGAAACTCGTAACGACGAGTCAGCCTATGTTTCTCACGTAATGGAAATACCGCTGCTTATCCGCGCGTTAAACGATTCAGCTACGCCCGGGGTACATTACGTGCATCATTACGCTCATGGCGACGGGGAATTGCACGGGGAAAACGTTTCGCTGGGTTGGGATTTTTTTTCGCTTCTTTTTTTTTTTTTTCGCTCTTTTCCCGTTCGACGACTCCGACGTGTTCGTTATTATATCGACAGGTAAAGAACGATAGATGAAGGACCTCATAGCCGCGACGGAAACGGTCTTTTGTAGTGGCTTATAACCCCGTTGCCGCGGGATTATCGTCTTGCTCGACATCCAGGATTAACGATCACGCCAGATGACGCGTAACGTAAGAGTAACGTTGTTGCTACAGTGTGTGGTCGGGTGATGATCGAACGGAATTCGTGCACTTTCCGGACACCGGTATTCATTTTGCCAGCAAAAATTAGGTCACGTGATAGCTTAAAAAATTCCAGCAATAAAGTTGTCACGTTTTTTTTTTTTTTTTTTAATTATATTCGGTTTTATTATCTCCATAAAGTTTTTGTATTACGAGGGAAATTGTATTAAAACTCTGAACTTTGCGTTTTATTATATTTCGGTATTATTAATAAACGTCATCCGCGCGCGCGAATATTATCATGTGTATCGTCGTCAGATGAAAACAGATCTCTCGCAGTCTCTAAGCCTGTCGGATTTTTATTTTCATCCCTAAAAGTTACATCGTCTAAAAAAAAAAAGAGAGTGAGTTTGTTTCCGACGTGCTACTACTTTTATCACTTTTTTACATACGAATATTCTACGTTTGTGCCGTAGTCAGATTCGCTAATCGCGATCAGCTATTACCGACACAAATCTCACATATCGCTCGCAGTTACTCACTCGCTGCTCGCGCGCGTATAAGCGGAGACGCGTATTGAAACAAACGCCATCGCGCGCGCAGGGAAAAGCCGAGCCGTCCGGATGATCAAACAGACGGAATTACTACGTACAAATCGTAGGACGCGGATGATTGGATTACTGCGCGCGCGGAAGAGGCGACGAGGGTGGCGGCGGCAGACGAGTGGCACGGCCTGGGAGGGAAGGGTGAAAGAGAGTGTACGAGGGAGGGTTGAAACGGTAACACACAGGTAACGCATGCTGCCGCGAGTGGTCGCCAAAATCCGTGCACGCGTGTGCGTGTGTCACGTGTACGTGCGTGCGTGCGTGCATACGTGCGTGCATGCGTGCGTGCGTGCATAACGGTGCGTACGCATGCGTCACGTCGCACTGTGTCGCGCGCGCGTTGCGTTTCGTAAATGCGCATTAATCCGCCTGCCGAGTACATTTGCGGCGGCGGCGGTACCGCCCATCGAACCATCGAATTTTCGTTTCCTCCGCCAGGATTCTACCGTATGTTTGCCGTACCAACGAGAAAGCGCGCGTACATTGTATATTTGCTCGCGACGTACATAGACGTACGCGCGTATATATGTGCGAGTGTACGCGAGTGTACGCGAGTATCGACCGACGCGACGCGACGGCGGAGCCTTGGAGCGATTTTAACTTTTACCTCAACTTTACGTTGTGTTTACGCCGATGTTCGCCGACGAGAGAGACCTCCGGCGAACCGAAGGGTGAGAGTCGCGCGTAAAGCAAATTTATTACCGAGTACGTGTTCGAACTACGTTTGCGCGAAGAAGACGCATCACGAACGCGCGACGTTCCAGATCCGAGAGCGCGTCCCATCGTCTGTGTCCACCCCGCGAACCGAAATCGGTCGGATTAACATTCGCGCGCGTTCATCCCTCTCGTATCACGGAACACGAGGGGTCACACGAGAGATACGTATCTCCTCGCTGCGTGTGTGCGATCGTGAAGCGCGCACGTGTGACGCGCGCGTGGACGCGTGCATTTCATATACGATAAAACCCGATCCCGCAATCCCCCGAGGCGCGCAATAATTATAAAACTACGGGCGACAGTCGACAGTCGAACGACCCTCGGATCTAGTTAGCCCTAAAATCTCTGCCTCGGAGGTCTGCGATTTCACATCCCCCTCTCTATATTTTCAGTGTCGCGTTTGCGCTTGAATCATCGTCTCTCTCTTCGTATTATCGTCTACTTTTGCTCGCATTTTTTTCCGCGCGAAATAGAGAGAGAGAGAGAGAGAGAGAGAGAAAGTTCACAATTTTTTTTTTTTTCACAATGCGCCTATTTCACATATGATCTCGATGACGAGATTCTCTTTTTCTTCATTCGTATATTCGTAATTACAAGCATTCCTATCTGCGTTGATTAAAAGTTTTTCGTTTTAATCGTGTTTGAACGGGAAAATAAAATTTGTTTTCACAATCGGCGAGAATTCCATCTCGCGATCTGAAACGAAACGATCAGTTTTCCGTTTCGCGGAATTTAATATTTTCTGTTTATTTGCGCGAAAATATATTTCTGCGTGCTCCCGCTGTGCTACTCGCTTTGCGATTCTTCGAATCGAGTCAACAGCGATCTTTAATCGCGCATCGCGAATATGCCGCGTCGTCGCGGATACCAATGTTTGCTCGAAAAAAAAAAAGCAAAGGATAAACCGAGGGGAGAATTTATCAATGTGTACTTCGAAAATAGAGACTGGCTCTTCGCTAAAATATCCCCGCTACGCAAATATCGTCGACGCGCGTATAACATGCGGTCTACACGCGTTGCCGATGTGCCGCCGTTGCCGCAAACCGAAAATGAAATTGATACGCGCGACAAGACGCATCATCTCCCTCGTCGTCGTGTGACTCGCGAGAATAAAATTGATACCCCGGCATTTTTCTCGCAACGTTATCCTCAAGCCGGAGGGAATATTAAAGCTTGGGCGACGGTTGGGCCTGGCGAAACTCCGGGATTGCTTCTGCGGGGTTTTCGCTTTTAAACCCGTCGGGGCGCGCCGTGAAAATCGCGATCCGTGATTGCGCCGTGATTCTATTAGCGTTTTACGTGCGAGTCCGGAAATTGTGTTTTTAATTCTCGCCGATAAATCAGCCGTGGCTAAACAAGTATTAACATTCCCGCGCGGTCGGCAGCGAGACCGTGACGATCGGTTGTGGCTTGCGGTCGGATGCGGTTGCAGCGTAAAAAAAAGAAAGACCAAAGTCGAAACCTCTAATGCGATTAACGAACGTTAAATCGAAACGCTCCTTTCGACGGAGATACTCGTGTTGTGTCTCTCCTGTTCGCTGAGAGAGGAACGTTTTTCCCGGGCTTGTTCGCTTTTCTCGGTCCTTCTGTCTGCTCCGCCGCTGTCACCCTCTTGTCACTACATACCTGAACAATGTAACAAAGGCAGGCGCGCAAGGGAGAAATCGTATTCCGCCGTCTATTCCGCGAGGGGGCAAGTCGAAACGCTGCGCGTCGACAAATTTGATTTGTCTGTCGGAGGGTAGGACGATATTATTTCGGGCTGAAACGCGCGCGAGTGAAGTGCCTCGAGGGTTGCACGATGAAAGATCAATATTCGAAATCCGGGTAATCATACTATCATAGTAATCACAGGCCGGTTGGAGAGTGAGAAGTTCGATGGTCGGATTGTGTTGAAAAATAAAAATTTCTTTCGCGACGATTGTTACAATATACATAACGTCAAAGATTGCGAGCCGAGTGTGTGTGTGTATATATATATATATATATATATATACACATAACATATATATATAAACATGTATATGTATACGGCACGATACACTTCGCGACTTTCGGATAGATACAATTTCAATATTTGCTGACTATGATTACACCGCGTGTATCGGCAAATTCTATTTTGACTTCCGGTTTCTCGTTTAAGCTCAAATATTGAACGGCGATGTGTGTGCGTTTAATGGATACGCATTAAAATGTAGCCTGTACCGAACGCGTGAGAATGATTTGAGCGATTCTATAAACGGATATCTCGAAATCTAATCCGATGCGTGTATATTTGCCATTGATTCGAGGAAGCCTCGTTTTTGCGGATTAAATTAACGATCTGTGCAAAAGTAAGATTTATTGAGATGAGAGAATTTCAGAACGCAATATCTGGTGAAGAGAGAGAGAAAGAGAGGAAGAGAGAGAGAGAGAGAGAGAGAGAGAGAGAGAGAGAGAGAGAGAGAGAGGTGTGTGTGTGTGTGCGTGTGCATGTGTGTGTAGTACAATTTTAATTTAAAGATTGAAATGAATTTCTAAAGAGAAAGAGAGAAAAAGAGAAAGAAAGAGAGAGATAATTATATTTGCATAATAATTCCCTTTAACTCCGCCTCTCACACAAATTAATGAATTCACTCGAATCGAACGAGAAAGAAATAAATAATTGGATATCGATGTATAATTTATTTAAGAGCTAGTCATATGTAAATTCGTAAAGTTATATAATTCCCCTAACTCCTACGTATTTTAATTTCGTATTTTAACGCAGATCGCCAAACCTTATTTGAATAAATTTTTGCAAAATCTCTTTCACATTATAATTTTTCATTAATAATCTCGTAAAATCGCTCATTAGTAATGGATATGTTTTTACGCGGTCATTCTATCCGTCGCAAAGTGACAGATTTGTCCCTTTTTTTTTGTTTTTTTTTTTTTTTCATTTTTGTTGTCGAGCGCAAACGATTCTCGTATGACGCGTAACCGAAATCTGCACCGACGTCGCCGCGCGACAACGGTATAGAGTGTTTCCGTCGGTGTCGCATGACGATGTGTACGCGCACCGGGAGATTTATCGTTTATTGAAATTGTCGCGGCGGCGTCGAGTGTGTCGCGGTGCGATCACCGGTTATTCCGCATTATGGGACGACAGAAATCGCGTCGGCGCGCGCGCGGAAGGGTAAAGTGCGCCTCCGGGCGACGGAGACGGTCCACTACGTGACGCGTTCACGAATCGCGACATTAATACTAAACGCTCCTTTATTTTCTTTTAACCCCCTTCTCGCGCCCCATTCTCGATCGCGATGTCGTCCGCGAATTTTAACGAGATCCTCCCAGCTACCCTCCTCTACGTGAAAATTCTCTTGTCGCCGCGACTCTCTCCTTTTTCCATTTTCCGATGTCCCTGATCCCGTTCTTATGCTCTTACGGGTTCACGCTCGGGTTTCCGTGCACGATTTACGTCGCGGAACCGTCGCGTTTGCCGGAGAATTTTATGACGACTTCGTGCAGTCTCTATATTCGGCTTTCTCTCCAATACGCGCCGGATTGATCACGTTTTTGGATGGTGTGTACATATATATGTATATATGCGAGCACACGACACTATATATGTATCTACGTCGTCGCCGGAGAATATTGAGAGGGGCGGACACAATTCTGCCTTCGGGCGGACCGCCCGTTAAAGTCCCGGTGCCGGGTCAGTGATTTCAAGGCGCGCGGCAATGGAACGCATCCCTCTCGTCGATGAGAACAGTCTCGTTCGTTTTCCACGGATATTTCTTTCATCGTAGCTCTTTTTTCGGCAGTATCGATACCACGATAACAACGAAACGTCAGAGAGACTCGACGAATTTTTTCGCTCGATTAGGCGATAAAATCCCGCCGCAAAAAAAGTGTCGCGATAAAAGTCACACAATCGATTCTAATTTAATTTTTCCGGAAGATGCGCGTGACTTTTATCCGTAATATTAAGCGCACTTTGTGCTTCTTCAAGTTTGAAGATCATATTATCTACATAACGATAGAAAAATCGTAAAATTATCATTTATTATATCGTGGCATAAGTTTTACAAACTTGTAATGAAGATTTTAATTGCCACTAAAAAGTTTATACGCCTATCGCGAGCGCGTAACAAGCGCACAACCTTCCAATCCATTCGCTACAGCGGGAACAGAGAATGACTGTTTTTTGGGGTCAACGACATGTTTCCCGTCGATGGAACAACTTTAGGCACAAGGACGAAGGGCCGTCGAAAGGAAAATCAATGTGGTGAATGAGCCTCGGACGTGCACACGCCACATCGCGGGGGATGGACTAGTAGTAGCGTGGATGTGCCACGTAAGCGTTATACTGGGTGACGCGGTGAAATATAAATCGTAACGAAAATGACTGTATAACTTCTCCATATACTTCGTCACGTTCTCTGCGTTTTTACTGCGAGGAAACTTTCGAAGAAATAACATTTAATATCTCGACATTTTCTATCTTTTAGCGATGTGTGGAAGTTTCAATTTTAAATAACACACACGCTATAAATAACGTATCACACGATAATGTTAGCAAGCAATATTTTCAATATTCATTGAATTGTGTATGTACATGCGAATGTGGATGTTGATCAAAAATTCACAGACAACAAAATCATTTAAAAGAACTTTATGACAGAGGGACGCGCGTAGTTGTCGAGCGACGCTTACAAAGTAATTTATATCGATCGCTCGAAACTCGCTCACCGACACACATACGCGATTTGCTATGGCCACGCTCGGCCTATTAACTTGACGGGTCTTTTGTGTTTCGACCTGTCTCGAGCAACGTTCTCCGGGCGTAAATAATAACACGACGAAGAAAGGGGGGAGGAGAGGTGGTTGTCGCACCTCTCTCCCTGGTCGTTTTCAGATGCGCGCAAGTACGGAAGAAATTCGTTGCATCGGTGGCCACGGAAATTGTTTCGCGGCACACCACGAACGCATATGTTTATACGAGAGCGCGAACATATTGCATTAGCAGCTGTCGGCGACGTGAAGAAAATGAGCGGGTGTGAGAAGGAAAATCGCCAGCAAGATTGCAACGGGGTGGAGGCGTGGTTAGATTTTAGTGAAACCATCCAACTTTTTATTTCGCTTCTTCTCGCCATGCCTTTCTTCTTCCCTCACACAGTGTTTCGTGCGCTTTCATCGCGCCGCGATACAAAATATCACGCGCGACATTTGTATTTTCCTTATAAAAATTGAGTACTCGTTTACATCTTCTTAACCTGTGGGTATCTACGTTATTTCAACTTTAATAAGGATCAATCAGTTTTGTATTTGTGTACGGAGGATAAATCTTTGCTCGGCAATATTTCCCTCCTTTTCTCTTTTTTTTTCTCTTCTTCTCTTTGCAAGCTGAGATGTAACCTTTAACCTTCTTCAGAGATGTAACCTTTAACCTACTTTAACGTTTCTTCTTTGATTTTAATATTTTTCTGAGCTTTCCGCGCGATGTGAAATATCGCGAATTCGCGACATCACAAAAAGTTTTCTTTTATTCTTCGTGCGTGACAATTTTTATTATTGCTCTTTAATAGAAAAATTGACGGGAAAAGGATTAAATCGCAAACGCTATCGGTTATACCTCAATATATACTCTTAGCAATTGTATGTGTGTATATAGAAGATAAAATTTTAAAATTTTTGACGAGAAAATCTGTTTTTGAGAGAACAAAATAATAAATTATATTTTTAATATAAATAATACATTATCTTCCTTTTATATTTTAATTCTTTTTTTTTTTATACACACCGTGTACATGTATTTATCAAATGTATGGACAATGTTGCTGCGCGTGCGCGCGTAAAGATTTTCATTAAAACACCAAAATGAGATGTGCTTCTCTCTCTCTTTCTCTCTCTCTCTCTCTCTCTCTCTCTCTCTCTCTCTCTCTCTCAGGGGTGGAGAAACGTGCGCTGCAATGTGTGTCGGCCTTACTTTAACACACTACGACGCGGCGCCAGGTATTGTTCCTTTGTCGACAACGTCAGCTACATCGTTAACGAATCGATAAGACCGGACCTCATTGTCGGACGGAATAAAGCGCGCCGGGACGCGCGTGTTACCGACGCGTTCATCTGTGGGAACGTCACGTGCTGCGTCCCACAAGAGCGAAATGTGTCAACGTGTCCGGCTATGTGTCGCGGCCGATGACAATCGCACTGGATTATACGCGACGAAAAACTATTTTGGCCGTGTCGCTCCTCGGTTGCAGCGCGCCACCGTGATTTCGCTGATATACGCACGCCGGTGTGGAAAAAAGATACAAAAACCACGCGCGCGCACGAAAAAGCGTTGATATTACAAAATACCGCGTCAGCATCTCGTTATATGTCCGACGTATTTTTTTCCCTTTTTTCTTTTTTTTTTTTTTTTTGTTTTACACATATTGCATTACCAATAATGTCGTTTATCGGACCACCGCGGACTTAAAAAAAATGTCTTAATATACATGTTACGCATCGCGTTCGTAGAGGGTAGATATTATTTAGCGAAGGCTATTAAATATTCCGTCCTCTCTACTGGATACTTTTTCCGGTTGCGTTTTATCGTTACACACGTTAACTACGAAATTAAAATATTAATTGCTTGTGCAAAAAAAGTCTTTTTTTGTTTATTTTAAGCTCTCGAGCGCGGCGCGCTGGTATATTACGTTAACCACGACGCATTACATTAACCACTCTGTATTTAACGGTCTAATAGGATATGCACCGCTCCTCGGCCGTGTTTAACGAGTAGAAGACAGTTAAATTAGTAGCGCTCCACTCGTGCGCGCGCACGCAGAGGGCTCGCACAAAAGAGTGTCAATATTTTTGAAAAATGGACCTCGCGCGCGCTGAGACGGTCTTGCTCGCTCGTCGCTCCCCTTTTAATGTATTTACAAAAGAGGCGGGCTCCGTCCGTGGAGACGGAAAGAAACTCGCCGCCGTCTTTTCTACATCCGTTTGCAAGGGCGCTGCAAAGCGCGCGAGGGAAGGACCGACCCTCATCCCCTCCTCGTTTGTTCCCTCAGCTCTCTAAATGGCAGCTCGCCAAGTGTGCTAACACCCTCTCGTGCGCTTATGCAGTCCCTCTTTTACCCTTTCGCGACACGCACGCTCAGAGATCCCATTGAACACGGGTTGCGCTCACGCGTCGCGTACGCAGGATCCGCACACAATGCGCGCAAACACTTTGCATTCGTAAACATGCGTAAACAACGGCTGCGGTTTCGCACCTAAGGTACAAGCGTCGCTAAAAGTCATTAATTTGCATCGACATTTAAAAAGGTAAAAACAAAAAAAAAACGAAAGACGCACGAAGTCGTTTCGGGGTTACTCGGCGTCGTTTATACAGTTGATTGGAAACACTTCACAGAGCAGTTTTACTTTCGCAAGGACGTTTTCCGTTTCGAGAGATACTTCGCGTGTCTATCGAAATGTTGATAGCGATCGACAAGTAGCGGCGAACTTAACATTTCGCGGCGGCCGTATATATGCTCGACATCGAAATAAAGTTTGGACGTTCGAGCGGAGTTTGCTGTTTCGATCCTTTGACGAAGCGCTGCAGTACTTGAACAAAATTAAACACAATCTCTTCTTCGTTGCGATATATATATATATATATATATATATATATTACAGTCATCAAAACTAAGAGATTTGAAACCGAGATGACCGTTTATAAATAATCCGGCAAAAAAACAGATGCTATTATTTAATTTACATTATATCACTCGGCGCAAAAAACCGCTGTTATTATCGCGATACTACTCGGAGCAAGTAGTTGGAGAAGATAAAAAGTCGAGCCATCAGCCCGTAAAAGTTCGCGCTACGCTAAGTGTAATTTCTAGCAGCTTTCATCGGGTTAGCGCTACACGCTAGCTTCGAGTCGGAAATGGCAGCTAAATGGTATCTCTTGGGGGTGGTCTAAGACGTAACTCGATTTTTAATTGGTTTCTGCGCGAAGCGGATTTCGCTCCGGGCGTTATGAAGTTTCGCGCGCCGGCGACGCTTTCGAAGTTACGCACGATATCCGAAGTTCGGCGCTTTCTCTCATTTTTTCTCTCTCTCTCTCTCTCTTTCTCTCTCACCTCTCGCGATATTTCCAGGCACGATCAACCGGATTAAAGAACTCCATCGAAGGCGTTATTAAAGGTTACGTTCTCTGTCTATCGGCAGTAGGAGGAACTATTTCCACCACGACAATCGATTAAAACTTCATGCTTAAGATCGTATTAAACTTCAGTCGACTCATCTCTCGCCGAGAGAGAGGTAAGGGGGACGATTTCCCTGTGACGATATTTATCAACGACTCGCCATCAACGTGCCAGTGTACAAGTCCGAGGCGCGTCCAAGCATCAATCAAAATCTCGTGCGATTAGGTAGAATCGACGACAAGCAAAGTGTACGTGAGGAGACATAAAGTTTTAGCCATTTGTAATTTCCGTTTATTGTGTAAATAGGTTTTGAATTCACGCAATACATAAAGAGGCCTTAACTAAATAATATACGCAAGTATCGTATTTTCTACTACGTTAAAGTGCGTTTCACTGATACACACACATGCACCTACGTGCAATATCACATGTATTACATGTATGGAAAAGCACACACGCGAGCCGCGCGATGTCTTTATTAATTCTTAACGACGGTGTTTCCATGGTCACCTGAGCGGTCGAACGAACGACTCCCGCTGACCATTCAGCACTATAAAGGGTGCTCAAATATTGATTCGACTGGCAATTATGAGTGGTTTTTCACCAGTCTCCGCGAGCGTACCCTTCGGCCCTGTTCCCCGGGATCGCTTAATTACGGGATGTTTGCGTTTCTCAAAATTAAACTCCTGCCGGTCGAGATAGCGCATCGTGGCAGCCCTCGGGGTAGTCTAAACAAATTTGCGTGAAACGAGAGAGAGCGAGAGAGAAAGAGAGAGAGAGAGCAAGAGCGCGCGGATCAATACCGATCGTGATTTTCCGCCGGTTCGATACGACGTATAAACTTGCGCGAGTCACTCGATAAAGATGAATTTTGCTATCGGCGTATATTCGCGCTTCAGTTTTCGATCTCCGTGTTGTGTGTGGCCCGAAATGTGCGCGAAAAGTTTTTGACTATCGGTGTAACAAAACTTCGGAAATCGTTATTCTGTATTCGATGTACGCGATTAGAACGCAGACGTGTTTATCTCCGGTCGAGATATTGAGATACAAAGTTTTTCAAAGAAGAATCTACAAGTAGAAACTTCTCGAAAGATTTTGTTTTTGTGTGGAAATTTGCGAAAAGTTATTTAGAATTCAACAAGAAGTATCTCACGGTCTCTTAATTCACGAATATTATATCGCGCGCGAGCAATTCGCCATTGGACATCGATCTTTCGCTTCGTCGCCGTCGGGTTACTTTTGTAACAAAGTAGCGAGGTGACAATTCCCCGCGTTTTCGCAATTACGGAAGTCGTTTAATAGCCCAGTTTCCAACAGTCTGGAAATTCGTTTCCGCTCGCGACGAAAGGAGTAGTCTCAAAGGAGGAAGTTATTGTCGGCGCGCTCTCGCTCGAGAGGGGTGCGGTTGAGAAACTTAACTTCCCATAGCGTATATCATAGGAGAAGACGGAGAGAAGCACGACGGGCGGGAAGAAACAGGAGGAGGGGTAAGGGGAGGGAAGTATGAGACGAGTTTCTTACGATCCCCCGCGGTTTATTTTCGCGGCGGTAAATTAACGGCTCGTGGCTAGACCACCCCCGGGACCGTTTCGTGAGCGCTAACAGCAGCCGGTGATTCTACACCGAAATTAGCGAGAGATGAAACACTTGGACGAATGAGTTGACAAACAATGAGTTGTTTTCTATCAATTTTGTCACAATTTTCGATTAAAATTATTACGTTAAATGTCGCAGAATTTTTTTACGAAAAAAAGTACGTACGTTACGTTTATCAACGCTCTGCATTTTGCAAATATGTCGTTTGATTTTTATTTAATTTTTCATGGGAATTAAAAGTACCAACGAAGGATGTGTTCGAGTCAGGTGTGGCAGAGCAATTTCAAGAGTCATCTAATGTCAAAGTTATCTTTTTTACATTTAATTAGCACGTCACGCTCTACATTCTCACTATAAAGCGGATTCAAAATTTTCCAAGTAACTCGGGGAAGGTTGAATGTAATTCACTTAGCGGTCAACTTTCGCGTTGCGACTCAGTTTACGAAGAAGAAGTTACTTTGGTTAACGTGACGTGGTCCGTATCGGTATCTCAAAATTCCGCGCGTTCTCCGCGCGCGACGTCGGAGCGTACAAGCCGCAAAAGGCAGCGGAACTGGCGGTTGAAAATGTAAGTTACTGCGAAAATGGACGATGACAAGGTACGTGCTTCGGTATCAAGCGACTCTACGGAGCTGTTTCCGCGGAGTTTAATTAAATAACGAGGTGACGTCGCCGGCGAGAGAAAAGGGACTGGCGCGGGGCGCGGGATGTTACGGGTGGAGGAAGAAAAGAGGGAACCGGCAGAGACAGCTAGAAACACAGAAGCCAGCGGTAAGAAAACCCGCGGACTTGGAAAGTGGGATGGACTGGGCCGAGGTGCCAAGTTGCTAGGTAACTTTGCTAGTTATTTAATTAGTCCGGAGATTCTCCCTTACTCGACCGCTTTCTCCGCTCTTCGTCGTCGACCTTCCGTCAACCGTGTGCTTCTCCTCCCGTTCTTTCTTCTTCCTCGTGTCCTTCCACAACGTATCTCTGAGACTCCATTGATTCGCGTGACAACAATAAAACTCTCGCGTTCTTCAAGTCGCGGCGGTATTCTTCTGGTCCAGATTTAACGTGAATTACCGCTTTCGTGTAAGCTTGTAATCGTCTCGCACTCAATTAATTTGTACGTCGTAAGATGAAGTATCATCGGGGCCACCCCGACGGGAAAAAACAAAACCAGAAACGGCCATTCCGATAACGACGTTCGATTCACCCTCATCCGTAGGAACGTCGCCATTCAGGCTTTCTCGCATTTGATCCTAAATACGCGTGGAAGCGGCGCACGAGAGATCGGTCGGGGGGAGTTGAGAAGGAGGGAGGCGGTATCCTTCGACGAGGAAAACGAATAGATTCCCCATGGGAAGTCGCCAACCTTTTCCCATACTTGCCTCCTCCGTACCCTATCGCGGCGGTTTCTAGCGGAAAGGCAGCGGGAGCTTACGAAGGCTTAACTCGGTGACAGGATGATTGCTGGTATTATCGGAATTACCCCAGGGCGAATTGCGCCGCACGCCGTAACGAACTCGCAATATCGCGAAAATCGTGCGTTAACCCCCTTCATTGGCTAGTCCCGTCTAAGTCCTTTAAGGCCGCGGAATCGACAATTCGAACGCCGGTGCTGATACCGCTGCCAGCGATAAAGCAGAAATCCCGCTTGGAATATTGAAAACAAAGCGATATTATTGTCTCAAAAGAGGCGACAAATTTCTCCGCGTTATCACGATCAAAATTTACAATACGACACACACGCGAAGATAAGAGATCGTTATTATCAAATTTTCGCGCCGCGAAATGTTTCTAATTTTCATGACTCGTTAACTAAATGCAATAAGCAAGCGAATGCTCTTTGCCGCAATAATCGAGGTGGCAATTATCGGGATTTTGCCGCAATCGCGTTATCCGCGTAAGTCTCTCTCTTTCTCTCTCTCCCTCTCTCTCTCTCTTCGCAATGAGGATTAAAATTTATATCATGCATACTTACGAGGAGTCTCGCATGGCGGATATAACCTCTCGACGTTACACATACTTGCCTTTTATAGGGGCGGCACGTTATCGGAAACTCAACACGCGCTTACCCCCCTTTTTTCTCGGGCGCATTTTCGCCAAAGCGCGACGTGGAGGGAAATTGTTTATTTAACGGCGAAGTAGGGATTACCGGGCACTAAAAGCGCGCGTCCCTTCGCGCGCTTCTGCCATAACTAAAAATTTGCATGGGTAAATGTTCGCTCTCGAGAGACGTCCGTCGAGCGAAACGGAAGTGCCGTACGTGCTCGGAATTTTCTCGCGCACGTCGCGGATCTTTGTCTGCACGTTTATTTGCGCGCGCGCGCGTGTGTGTGTGTGTGTTTCCTTTACATTATCTTAAAAAATTCCAAAAGACATCTGGCACAGGTGGGAAAGAACGGCTTCGCGCGGCGGACACCAGCTGCGACGATACGAGAGAAAATTCAGACAAAATCCACCGTAATCGCTGACCAATGCGGTTCTTTGTATATAGAGACTACTGCATGCACACAAGAATACTTGACCGCAATGGAGTAGCATTTCGAAAACGTAATCTGAACAAATGTATCTCTCTTATTGTTAAAACTTTTCTCTTTTATCTGACGAGCTGTAATTTTTGCCACAACAAATATAAGTGTCACACATATAGAATAAAATAATACATTTATTTCTATTATTTTTTATTGTCTCACAATATTCTTCTTAAAAACAATTCACATGCGCGACAATATCAAGCTATTACGTTGTATTGAAAAATCGCTCACACGTATATTGTGTTCGTTTTCAATTACAATTTTAAAACAATAAAAACACATCGGTTCCGCGCCTCGTCGCCAAACGGAAGGAAACAGTCGATATCGCAATAGACGAAAGACTGTTGGCTAGATAAAATGCATGGCGAGAGAGAGAGAGAGAGAGAGAGAGAGAGAGTGAGTGAGAAAGAGAAAGAGAGAGAGAGAAAGAGAGAGCGAGAGAGGAAGGGAGTGAGGGAGGGAGCATGTGCAAGGGAAAAAGCTGCGACAAAATCCGACGTAAATGCAACACGCTGATCAAAGCGGGACACGATTTCCGTAACCGGCCGTGCAACAATGCGCACCGCGTTGCATAAATAAAGCCGCGCGCGCGTTGAACGTGATCAATATTGGATGTGATGAAAGTAAACCGGTAAAGCGGCCCCGTGCGGGGCGCTCGACCCTCGTCAACGCGCGCGACCGTCTGTGTAATTTAATGCCGGGTAAATACGCCGAGCGGGAGAGTAGTTTTGCACTATAATCTAGATGAATCTGCCGCGGGAAGACCGGCGAGGTTGCAAGAGAGAAAGAGAGAGAGAGAGAGAGAGAGTATATAGGCCTCGTCAATTACGAAACGGTCGTAAAGGGCAACCCGCTTGCGCGGTTCTCTCTTTCGTGCGCTCGCGCGCGCGTGCGACTTTACGTCGCTACTTAATAAGAACGTAGAATGATGAAGATAACGATGAATAGTCCGCGCGGGAGAAAGATAAGATCGTAGCGACAATCTCTGCTCTTTACGAGAGTCTTGCGAGGAGTTTCTAAGCGAGCCCGTGCATTGATCGGCGATTAGAGACACCGAATCACGTTACCGTCTCTCTTGTATCTTCAGCTTCTGAAGTATAGTTTTAATCTAGTAAGACACTTTCAAGTAAGAGCAATTCTTGCTCCTTTGGATGCTTTGCTCGCAGGATATGCTCGATAACTTAAGATTCTCAGAGGTATTTGTGCAATTTTTGAGATTTTCGGTGCACGTTATCGTTCCGGCTGACTTGTGATACATTAATGCTACTTGTTTTTTAAAAATACAATGTATGATAATAATGTAATATGACTTGGTTTTTTTTTGCGAATCTCTCGACGATGTTTGCATATTTATGAAATAATTATCTCATATTTTCAACAACAATATGTATAATAATATACATGTCGTTGTGTGTGAGAGAGAGAGAGAGAGAAAGATAATATTTTACGCGAAATGAAGAAAAAAATATATATGTGAGAGAACAAATCTCTGAACTCGAAAGTTAATGTATTCAGTTTTTATTCTCGGATTTATGTTTAAAAAAAAAAAAAAAAAGAAAACGAGAGCCGGCTAATTTTATGCACGACTCGCGGCTGACTGAGCCGCGACATTTCTCGAATGTAGGACGAGGGACTTTCCGGTCGAAAATTTATCTCCCCGTAATAACACCGTGGCAACGGCGCTTTCCGGGGTGTGTCACGCCCGGTAACGTTCGTGTACGTGCCCGTGTCTCTTTGTCTTCAGCCTTCTTTCTCTCTACGCGCCCTCCGTGCATCCCTCTGGGAACGCGGTCGTGTCCGCATTATAATGGCATTACGTGTCCTCACATTACACTTGCTGTCCCGGCTCGTAATACACGTTTTCTCCCCACGTTCCGCGTGCCCCAACGCCGAGTCTTATTTTTTTCTCCTCGGATACGAGGTTCTCCAATCCTTCCTCTCTCGCCCTCCCTTCTTCCCGTTCCTCGGATATCCTACATCGTGATTCGGAGCTTGTGCAGTATTTACAGTACCTCGAGGGCGGAGGGTATCGCGAACACACCGCCATCGAAAAATCGAGTTAGAGACGGCACAACCGAATAAAATGTCAGTTGCCATGGCAGCGCGTGTGTCCGACAAAAATTCTATGAAATTACAATATCGTGTGTGAGAAGTCTCTTTTTACGTTTCAAAGGACGTAAAATATATAGTGTTTCTCTTCAAAAGAAGCGTAGACTTTTATTTGGAATAAAAAAACTATACGTGTGTGTGTGTGTGTTTTTTTTAATTATTTTATTTCACTCTTTCTTTACTATGTTTTAGAAAATATAAAGGTTTTTTGTGTCGCGCTTGTCTTTTTTTTGTTCGTGTTGGACTTTCGTGTTGCGCTGTCTGAAGGTTCGCTGCTGCTTTCCCTGTCTTGTCCTCTTGTTCTTCTCGGTTCGTTTCGCTCGTGCAACCTCGAGTCCATCTCGCGAATATAAAAAGGGCCGGCGCACACGAGTGTGTTTAGTAACTTTGTCAGCGTTTTTAATACTCGCCCTTTTTCGTTCTCTGACTCCGCGGGCGAGCTCGTTTCCCCAGCCTTTGTACCTAGAACTCGATAGATGCCGCCGACCATTCACTTTGTGAAACCTGCAGCCGTAGCAATTACGCGAAATTCGTGCTTCACTCCCCCGGATTTTAGTGGCTTCGTTAATGAAATGAATTTGTTCGTTCTCGCCGTCAATGCAGATGTAGTGCGCGCGTAGATCCGCAAGTCGACAATCGCACAGTTTACACGGAGAAACGACGTTTCGCGTACAATCGCAACGATCTAACACAGCAGTTTCTTTTCCCTGGAAGGGAAAAAAGCATCGGCGATACGAAAAGATGATAAAAAGCGCCATATGAAGATGTCTGGTTTAATCTTCACTTAAAAGAATGAAACGCGCTGCTGATGTTTCGAGATACGGCTGTAAATTTTTCTATTAACGCAAATTGTCAAGCGTGTTTAGAATTTATGATGAAAATAATAGAACGACGTCAATCTAAAACGGTTTAAATTTTTGCGGAGCGTCGCGACCGAAATGGATTGTATTGTAAGATACGCGGGAATTTCATTCTACGATATTGTGCCCGATATCAAATCCCTCTTGGTCTACATGGTCGCACCCTGGGCATTTCGCAAGTCGTTAATAACTTTTAGCGAGTCTCTTCTTTTAGTACCCCGTGTGTGCGCGCCATTAACGAAATAGCCAGAACTCCACCTATTGACCGCGCGTTAGCAAGACAATTCGTATTCCCGGTATTCTCTCGCATTCGTGATACCTATAAATTCACCTGGGTTTTTTTTTTTTTTTATCGATATATTTACTCCTTCGGTCGCGAAATAACAATTTAGCTGTTTAAAGATTAAATACGTTATATGTGTACATATTTAAAGATTAAATACATACACATATTTGAATGTTTTTTTTTTTTCAAAAAAATAGCTCGTAAATTAAATCTACATTGTTTTCGTATCGATACACATATTTGTGATGTACAAATATATAATTACTATATGATAGATTACATAAATAATTACTATATTAATTATTCCGTACTTGTGTACACTTTGTTTGTTGTGTGTGCACGCGCATTTTTGTAATCACATGCAACAATTTCTCTCGCGCGGAATATATCCATATTGATGGTAATTAGCAATTATTTCGCGCATCACAGCTTGTAAGATTAAAATATCTCTGAAATATTTATAAAGTACTTAATATCACCGTGTATGTACGTTGATATTTATAAAGTCTGTGGCAAAAAATCTGGGATATTTTTTAAGTGCGTTATATATTTTTTCACCAAAGAGCTATAAGAGGAAGTCGCCACTACTTTTTATTATTTTCACAACGTCTCTCTCTCTCTCTCTCTCTCTTTTTAATATGGTAATTTCCTATGTGCGACGCTCCTTTTCTCCTTTAGCCGTTAGAAAACACAGATGTTCGCCCGCGAGACTCACAACCAAGTCGCAAAGGTTGACACAGACACGCGCACGGCGCGTGATGTATATCAGATCTATGTATTCAAATCGCTCTTTTGCGTCAGCGCGATAACAGATGTTGCCGTGTTCCCCATTGGCCATAACCGATTCTATTTTTAAATTGACGTTCCTTTCGGACGCACAACTGTGCGCGACTGAATAAAAGATCTATCGATCGGAGCGGCGCCTTCGCGTAGCGAGATAATTACTCTCTAATGAGGCCCGTCCAACATGGAGGCGAACACAACCGAGGGAGTGCGGCATTTTTTCGAACTAAGTTCGCGGCTTGATTTAATTATCAACTGTTGATTAATGAAGCGTGCAACTTCCGCCAAGTTTTACTCGCGGAAACGAGTATAAGAAGATCGATCGCGCTGAACGCGCTACATCTCGCCTTGACTCATCTATCGAGCGACGGCGGCGGTCTCGTCAAACGAGTTTTAACACACTCGTACTGCAAGACTACGGATCGTTTATAGCGAAAACGAAGCTAATGGCGCGACACAGTTACCGCGCTCAAGAATAATTGAATAAGCGATTACAAAGAAATGAACTTTATTCTCTTCTTTTCTTTGTTCGATGTTATCAACTGCGCACGCGCGCGACGTGTACATGAAAATTGGAACGAGTGTCTTCTGCGTCAAATTCAACGAGGAAAGCGAGTGCGTTACTTTATTAATTAAAAAAAAAAAACCACCGAAGATTTCACCTCCTCTTGCGACAGTCGCTCTCGCAATTCCGACGCTCGCGCGTCTTCGTGATCCAAATACTTCGGTAACTTTCGGCAACGTTCATAGCTGAAATTACATCGCAGTTTTAATAGGATCGAATTACGTCGAGCGCAACGCCCTGAGCGAGTAAACTCACGACGATGTCTGAAGCGACTCCGGAGGTGCGCTCGCGAGTAGTCATGGCATCGTTTGCTCCTCCGCGCCACAGGAGTAGTAGTAGAAGTCGGTAATAGTAGTGGTCGCTTCGCGATGACGATGGCCGCGGGATAGACTTAGGCATGTTTGCCGAGCAATCAAATATATGAGTGGAAAAGTCTCGCGGGCGCTATCGATCGAAGCCTTCTTCGTGATGGTGGGCATGCGAGGGGGCGGCCGAATAGGAGAAAGAAGAATTCAGGACGTAACGGACGGACAGAGCTGAGGGGGAGGGCAGAGGGGAAGTCCACAAAACTCCACTCGTCCGCCATGGACGAAGGGGCCGACGAACGGGCTGTCCACTGTTTGTTGTTGGACGCTATTCGGATGGGGAAGACAGAAGGAGGGCGGCAAACATAGTTTTCGTGCCGACGGAAAGGAGTTCTCGACGTGGCTATAGTCGCGCACACAGTGTGTACACTTTGAGTGTTGCTAAGTGTCTAAATATATCTTGCACATTTTTGCACAAGTTTCTTCATCTAAACGCAACACACTTTTACACATCTTTTTCCGCGGTGGATTAAATTTTGAGACACATATTTCGTTGAGAACAAAAATAATGTGTGCATTTTACATGGAATATTATAATTTTCTCGACGTACATAGAAGTTTTACGATGGAAGTATTGACCCACATACGTATGTACATGCGCGATGGATGAAACACGAAGTTCCGTGAAATTCGAGTTCTTTATTTCCGCGCGAGTTTGCGTTTCGTCGTCGATGCGAAAAACGTCGAAGAAAAATCTCAAGTGCGCATCGTTTTCGAGAGACTCGCGGAAAGGGAAGGCGGAGAGAAAACGTTTTAGAAGCTACGGCAAATTCTTACGTCTGCCGTGTACGATTCCCAGAATCCTGCAGAATCCGACGAGGGAGTCTCGCCCGTACACGTTTTGCTCAATATCGGTCCTTCAGAAATTTCGGCCATTTCCCCGCCGCGAATTTTCTCGCGAAGTGCGCAATCGTCGTGAGAAAATCGCGCGATTAATATAATATAGACGCAAAAAAAAAAAAAATATAAGAAAAACAAAACGTAATATTCGGCTCGTTGAAACAGCCAATGAACTCGTTTCTTTATAGATCTGAAATGAATTTACTTACGCACATCTAAAATTAATTGCGCGAATTATACATGTGTATATACGTATATATAGGTGCGCGCGCATTAGGCAGAAATTCCGAATGTAGTTAAATATTCGAGTTTTCGAGATTCAAAGGTCTGATTAATGTAGCGGCATGAGGTTGACATGGCGACATTATCATCGGTACAATGGACGCCAGGTGTTTTAGACAGCGGCGGTGGGCTAGAGAGGCAAGGAATATAATGCCGTCAAGCAACGCCACTTAATGAGCTGCCTGGAACAAAGAGGGAAGAACCGCTTTGTCATTTTTTTTCCCGTGCTCCAATTACTTAGCGTTTTAGAACAGTTGTACGTGATTATCTTCTCTTTCCCCTTCATCAAACCCTCTCGCGCAATATATACGACATTTCTTTTTTATTTCTCGAAGACATTAATGCATTATAATAACGCACAAGCGCTAAAAAATTGATAGGTTTTTTTCCCATCAACAAGCGTGATACATCTCTCTCGAGCGCGATATTCCCTCGTCCAATACATCGCAGCGCTGTGTGAAGCTTGATATATCGATCGGAAGCCTAAAACTGTCCAGCTGTTCCGGTTTTCTTGTGTGTGTCATGCCTTTCAAACAAGCAAGGGACGGAAGTTCGAAACTGGATGTCGAAGACGACGAGGGCTGCTGAGATCAGAGGAAAGTCCAGGGCTTAGCGATGAAGGGATGGGGGTTGGGCGCGTTATCATGTCATCCCTCGGCAGGTGCGGGAGGGAGAGAGGGTCGGGTGGGCGCCCTCTTTCGTCCTAATTCCCTTCAATCCCGATTCGTTCTATCTCCCAGAAGTATATCGCACAATCGAGTTTCGTTTATTTTTCAAGAGGCGCCCGGTTCGAACAGAAATTGGCGAGTATATACGTCGTATATATATATATGTATATATATATATATATATATCGAATGATATTCGATCCTCGAAAAGCTTAATTTCATTTCTAAAAGCGCCGCCGCGTTACGCAATTCTCGCGCAGTTAGAATCTATCTAAAAACTCTCCTGTGTTTCCCAATCGGAGCTCTAACGTGATTACGTTAAATTCGTTTACAGCTTTCATTCGATTGATATTTCGCTGGTGAAAAACTCGCGCCGATCAAACTTAATTCCCGGCCAAAGAGCGCCGTTTTCCGAGAAAGAAAAAACTGAAAAAGAAATACATATTGTCCACATTGGCGCATATAAAATATCGCGCTCGGACGTCGACCTGTGAGGACGACCCCAAAGAGAGATCCCCCACAAAGTCCCCCCCCCAAGTTTTCCTTCCCGTCGGTGTAACGTCGAGAAGTTTATCGACGAACAAGTCCGTTTCAATAGATCGGATGCGCGACGAAACCGTTGGATCGTCCCGTTTATATAGAACGCAAAAGATGGCAGCGATCGTTGCTGGATATCGTTTTCCCCTCGCGGCGATACAAATAGTTATTGCACGAAACCGCGACCACAGCGTCGTCCCGGATTACGAAGCGCTTGTCCGCGCGCGGTAAACATCTTTTATTAAAGTGCACGTTGCGCTCCGCTGGCGCGTCAATTTTTCAAAGAGCCCTCGAGCTCTTTGTCTTCGCCGCGTCTCCATCTAACTATCGGCGATGAGCGCACGTGGCAGGGCGGGTATACGAGAGAGCGATTAATCGCTCCATCATCGTCGCCGAGACGGCCAAGCTCTGCGACAATGGCGGAAACGGAGAGAACTCTCTCTCTCTACCTTCGCTCGTCTCTCTCTCTTGCGGATCGCTCATTTTCTCTCTCCACGAGAGAAGATAAAACGGATAAAACTATTTTTGCTTCCTTCCGGGCGCCGCGCGACGAGTGCGCCGCGAAATTTTTCGTCGAATGGCGAAGGGAAGGAGAGCCTTGTCCGTCGCTTCTCCTCGCGACGCTCCTTCCGGCCGAGTGAATAGCGAACGTCACGAGCTCCATTTAACCCTTCATTTCCCGATGGCTTCTGTTTCTGCGAAAATCGCGTGTTGCAGACAAGCGCGGAGAGTGCGAGATTTATTCGGAAACGAAATCTCGCGGGCAAAAGATTTCGAGTTTTATAGAACATACTTTTCATATATTCGAACTTTATAGAATAAAAAAGGATTTTATTTTCCCACGTGTGAATTGTATGATAAAACAAAATTGAGTTTTTCAATTTTTATTAAAATAATGATGACTATCTTTTTGTTTCAGGTTGCGCGTTCGTAAAACTCTCGTCGCATCAAGAAGCAGTAGCGGCGATAAACTCTCTACACGGTAGCCAAACTATGCCGGTGAGTACTCAGCGTGTAATGTTACAATAACGAGCGTCGGTCGATCTCCTCTCTTCTTCTCTTTCTCTCTCTTCGATCGGAGAGCTCGTATTTTTTTTTTTTTTTTTTTTTTTTTTTTTTTTTTTTTTGACGTCGGCGAGTATTTACGCTTAGAAAATGTCACGTACGTACGCGATATTAACGGAAAGGAGGGTAAATATTCATAGAAGCGATACACACCTGACAAGCGAGGGAGAGAGGGAGGAAGAAGCCGGAGAGCTGATATGAATATCGAGGATAGGGATGTGCACCATGGCCGGGCAGTAGATGGTCGTCTTCCGTTAAAGGGGGTGGTCGGCTGGTTGGTAGTGGTGGTGGTGGCGGCGGTGGTGGTGATGATGGTGGTGGTTGCGGAGATCGGACCGAGGTAGCCGTAGCAATGGCTGTCGTGCCTGCAAACACCCCAGTAATGACTGGCCAAACAGAAATCTGCATAACACTTGGAGAAGCGCGGCTCGCCTCCCTCGCAGCCCCCCCGCAGTTTCCCTCTCGGCGCGAGAGCGTCCCTCGGTCTCCGTCAAACCGCCGAACTTTCTCGGCTTAGGGTCGGACGAGGAATTCCCAGTTGTAATTGAATTGTCAGTGAGTTCCGTCCGGGATTCCACCTGCTGATTGGCGAAACTTTGCAAAGCCGCTTGCCGGACCTCCCCCGATCGTCCTTGTCGGCGTTATTGCCTATCGACCGCCCGCTCACGCTGACATGCATTGACGCTAAGGGACTTTGTGTCTCGGACCATTATTAGACCCTACAATGTACAATTAAGATCGGGGCGAAGATTATGCTGAATTATTGCTTTTATATTGTTTGCGAAACTTTAGAAACCCTCTCTCAAATCAACCATTTTCGCGAGTTATCAAAGAGATGCACGTTAAAAAGAAAAAATTATCAAGAGTTATGAACGTAAGCTATGATACAAAGATTAAATTAAAGAATTTTCGCCAAAAAGAAAGAGAGGAAAGTAAAATAACAAGTGTGAAATATATTATCAAGTACACACATATTGTGTTATCGTGTGACGCAAACTTCCCTTTTTCTTCTCTCTCCCTTCCTGATAATTTATACATCTAGACATGTCCATTTTTCTGCGAGCGCTTCTCGTAGCCCGACACAAATACGAAACATGAGATCGCATCGTCTCATGACTTTTCCTACGTTATTAGAGACTGTACGGAAAAATAACAGGATCCATCATATTTCACGTTCGTTCTGCCGAGCCATTAAAGAAGAAAGGAGACGACGTTCCTCTAATTTTGACACACATCTGACGAGAGGATTGGGCGGATGACGTCGCGCGTTTAAACGCGCGCGCGTATATGTGCACGTTCGCTGAAATCGCGGGTGGCAGAAGGTGGTGCGAGAAGACGCAGTCTGGTTACGTGAATATTACTCGTTACAACGCCCTAATCTAATTGCCGAACACGGACGGAAGACGCGGTAGGGACTACGACTTCAGGACTATTTGCCCACGAAAGAGGTACTGACAGCGCGCGCGGGTCGTAATATGCAGATTGCTTAATTATCGCAACGAATTATGCAAATCTCGACGCCGATGTTACGAGATTTCACGGCACCGTCGAGGCTAAGGGGGGAAGGAAAAGGGAGACGGTCGCGAGATACGACGAGAGGGAACGGGGGGAGGCCGAGAGCGACGACGGGGTTAACGCTTTCGCCGAAATGTGCCGACCTTCGACCCTGAAACTATTCGACCCAGAAGAGATGCGAGAAAGGCACGTGGTTGCGAGCGACTTAATTATTTCGTTGAGTTATGCAGATCCCGGCGTTATGAAATTTTGCGTGGCGAAAGACGCGCGCGGCAGGGGAAAGAAGAGCCGTCGCGCAATCTAACGCCTGCGAATCGTGTGCGCGAGCGCTTTAATACAGAATTTAAAGCAGCTTTGTCTGTTATGTCAAATTTGCGAGAAACCGTAAACCTTCTTTTTTCCGTCAATTACGTACACGGAAATAAAAAAAGCGTCTTCTTTTGATCGCCATCGGTAAATCTTTCGCGGGAAACAATTGCTGTCGCGAAGGATACAACGTTATGAAGTCCCAGGAGTAATTCGGTTTGACTACGTTCGCTCCAGTTTCGTTTCTGACCCAAACGCAAGAGATAAAAACCCCCTTCTCTTCCAGTTTTCCCCTCGTATCTGTCCGCTCGTATGCTCGGAGAGAAACGCTCGATCTATATAGGCGCGTGTATAAAAATGTCGGATGCACATACATTCGCACACGTGTGTTATATCGCGCGCGCGCGCTCGCGTATGTGCTCTCTGCTCTCAGCCACTCGAACACGTCGACACTCTCGGTCACGAAACTGCATTACGAACGCAACATCTCGGCTCATACCTACGAAATGAGATATTGATTTGCAATCTGATACTGTAATACGCGACGACGCGCTGTCGGTCTGTAGACGACGTACTGACTCCGTAGCGGAAGCGTGAAATCGTAACACCTTATGAAATCCACATGATGCAGATACACGTCCGTTGACAATCTTTTATAAACTGACAAAATACGCAAAAGCCGCGCGACTTCTTTTTCAATTATTCCTCGCATAAATCGCTTACGTTTTCTTAGTTTTATATAAATACAGATAGAAATTTTAAACGTAGCGATAGTTTTAAATGTAGATAGAATTTTTTTATACATGTAAATTCTTTGCGAATAAGTTTTAAATATTTTGCAAACTCGCGGCATATTGCGCGTCTCCCGTAACATTGTAAAAATCATACATTTTGATACATCTCTCGCGAGAGCATTAGTCACGTCAACAAGCTTAATCTGTTTATTAATTTTTGCGTCGATCAAATACGATTATCTTACGATCGTTTGTGTGTAGTGTAAATATGCAAGTTTAACCGCAATGAGAGATTATTTTTTCTCACTGAAAACGCGATGTTTTTAGCAGATACCACGTGTAACCGCGAGATTAATATTACGGCATTTTTTTGTCGACACAGTGCAAAAAAAAAAAAAAAAAAAAAAAAGTCACGTGGCCGGCAATATTTCTTCGGGCGCTCGATATTTTAACCGACTTTATAATCCGTCGTTCACGGATATTACACGCGGAAAGTTTTTAATTTCTAACAATACGGAGACGTTTTGTATTCGCACCTACTATCGCGGGGAAGGAGAGGGAGATAGCGCGCGCAAACATTTTTTCCCGATTTCACGGCCCGTATAATGCGGTTTACTGTTCTCGCAGAGCGACGTTTTTCGCCCCGCGCCTCCCTCCCGCGGCGAGCAATATTTCTCCAGCAGCTCAATGTATTCCCGGATTGCGCCATTCTCTCCTCGTGGCTTTAAACTCAAATTTTTTTTGTTTTTTTTTAAATAAACGCTTTAGCGAAAAAGTAACTTTGTCACCCCCGGGGAGCACATAAACCTATTTGCGGTGTCAGCTGTAAGTTTACCGTGCGCGCAGTTAATGCTTTCTAAAATATTACGGAAAGTTTCATCCACTCGACGGTTTTACAAACTGACTCTGTCATGCAAAACGTTGACGCGACTTTATTATCTCGTGTAAAGAATTGAAGTTATTTGCGTGTCATGCGTTATCTCGAGAAAAAAGAAAAAGAAGGGAGAGGGAGAGAGCGAGAGAGAACGC